>JBBPMG010000358.1:0-25209 GCA_038090195.1 Boletellus deceptivus
GTCTCACTTATCCCTTCACAAAGGGACTTGTGGATGGCTAAGTCACTACACGTAGATTGCGTAGAACTAGCTAGGGAAAGCTACTGTACATGGGCTTGTATAAATACTCGAGCATTGCCGTACCAACTGGATGCGGTAGTATCGCGTATAGTAGTTGGAGTTACTCGGTATGGGAATGGGGGAAACGCGGCGTGATGAGAGACACGCCATGAGAGTGGTAACGTCCGAAAGTGGAAGAGTAATCATAGAAGTACAAATACGGAAAGCGGGCTCACAGGATGGATAACAGATCGAGGTATAGAGGTAGGGTTTCCTCATCAAGGGGAATTGTCGCATCTAGTGGGTTTAGGGATGGGATAGAGTCGTCTATGTATCCCGAGGGAAAGATACTCCCAAGGGGTGGGCTGGTAAACGTGGACGCAGATTGGGTAAGCCCATATCGTACCGTAACATTACCCCCGGAGTAGCTCTGAGACACCGACTCAGAAATCCTCAGAGGAGATGGCCAAAATGGCTGGTGATTCCCTACGGAGGGTGTTGGACTCGGAGGGACTTCCATTGTAGGGGGTTGTCCTGGTGCAGGCCGCGGCCACATGTCCTGTCCCTCCGCAAGTGGTACAGAGATGGAGTGGGCAAGCATATTACGGATGTCCTGGAGCGGAGGTATGGCAGTAGGGGCAAGAGTAGTAGACGCAGTCAACCTGATAATGATTGAGCGATCCACATCTGTGGCAGGCCACTCTCCTCCTGCATGCCGGCATAATGGTTGGCGAATCGTCCTCGCTGGTCCGGTCCTTGGCCTCACTGTCTGAGGTCTGTCCCAGTCTGATCCTAAGAGCTCTGGTGCAGGTGGATCTGCTTCTTCGTGGTCGGGAAGGTACCTGTGCTGTGGGAATGGGGTCGGGTGGCAGAGTGGTTGGTATGAGAGTGGCGAAGTTGATTGCTGGTGGCGGAATGGGTAAGGGTTGTGGTGATACCGAGTGTGATAGGATAGGAATTGGGGAGCTGATTCGGGCATGTCTGGCCTGGTCCATCTCACTGGTGGGTTGATCCTGCCAGTAGTACTCTCGGTATTCATCGTCTGAGAGGAGGGCCAGACGAATTTGAAGAATGGGGAGGTAGACATCTTCTGGGAGACGGTAGATCAGCGGTATTAACCCTGCGGCTTCAAATAGTTTGAAGAGTGTGGTGTGCGCTCTTCCGAGGTGGTGGAGGCTGTTGGCGGTGGTAATTCAATGAGGGAGCCCTAACTCTTCGATGGTACGTGAGGAGGCTAGTAAATCAACAGTGAGCTTGCGAGAATAGATATAAAATGAATAAAGTCGAAGGAGTAAAGGGAGAAAAACATCATTCTCTTGGCGAATGGCTTGCTTCAAGGCGAATACTGCATCAGGAGCATCTAGAAGGTCGAAGATGAATCCCATTACGTGGGAATCCATGAGGCGATCCAGACAAAGTAAGGGATGGTCTTCCAAAGAGAGGGGAACAACTGGTTCTGCCATTCTAGATTCGAGGTTTGGCAGTAGGAAGAAAGGAGGGAGTATAAACGATTTTCTAAAAGACTAACTGTGAAGGGCGGAGTGAAAATGGAATGAAATAAAATGTGCCTGCTCTAGTGGAGATGAACGAAGTTTCAAAGTATCGGTTGGAATGGTTTATGAAAAGTTCGTGATGGGCGTGGGCTGCGTCTTCGGACTCACCACCCTGGATTGGCGTTGCCAGTCCAGCCCCTGTTGGTGGAGTCCTCCCCTGGAAAGGTCACCGAGAGACCCCAGGTCCACATGGCCCGAGGTGACTCCTATGGCAGAGGGTCAGGGAGGTCGTGATCTGTGGGGGGAGCTGGTTGTGGCAGGGCGGAGATGGTGACAGCATATTGCACGTCGTTCCTGAGACTGATGATGCGCCTGTGGGAGTCCCAGACACAGAGGCCGAGAAGAAAAAGAGGAAAGAAGACTAGAGCAAAATAGAGGGAAAGAAAGATGTAGGTGGGGGTTGGAAGAGCCAGGAAAGAGAACATGGTAGCTATAAGTATCATAGGAGTTTCTCTTTCAGAGGTGTCTTCGTTGACCAGTTGAGGGGAAAGCTTTGGAACGAGCTGCTTGATATTTATTTAGTAGTTGGCATGCCCCGATTAGGTTCCGTTCCAGTTCCCAAGTGTTCTCTGCTGTGGAGTACCCTTTCCAGGAGACAAGGTACTGCCTTCGGCCAGCAGTGCCTCGATGGCTTAGGATTTGTTGGACTTTGTACTGGTCTTCTCCTGCGATGATGTCGGGTGGCAGATTGATGAAGTTGGGGCCATGTTCCGCAGTCTCCCAATATGGGGAAAGCAAGGAGGCGTGGAACATGGGGTGTACCTTCCAGGTGGGAGGAAGCCGCAATTGGTAGACCACAGGGGAGATTACCCTTTCTATTTCAAATGGACCTTCCCATTGGGGGGCTAGTTTGCGAGAGGCATATCACATTTGGAGGTTTTTGTTATCTAGCCAGACCTTATCGCCGACCTTCCAGGGTCTGAATTTTGATCGGATCCATTCTGCCATTTGTTGCCGGGCTACATGATGGGTGTGCTGCGCTTCCTCTTGAGCTTGTTTTAGTAGTGTGAGACATTCTTCCAGGACGGGGAGGAACGTTTTACCGAGAGAGGGGTAAGCACGAGGTTCATAGCCCATCATGAGGGAGAATGGGGTTTGCTTGGTGACCAAGTGTGCTGCGGCGTTGTGAGAGAATTCGGCCATGGGTAAAAGATCTGCCCAGATGTGGGGGTTTCCCTGGCAGAAAATGTGAAGATAGGTTTCTAGCTCTTGGTTTATGTGCTCGGTTTCTCCATCGGTTTGTGGATGGTAGATGGTGGAGAGGGCGACGTCATAGTCAAGAAGTCTAGCGAGTTCTCTGGCAAAGGTGGAGACGAATTGAGGTCCCCAATCAGAGATGCATTTGTCATGGAGGCTGAAGCGGGGGAAGACTTTCTGGAAGAACAGTGAGGCGATGCCCTTGGTGTCGATGTTTTTGGTGCAAGGGGTAAAAATTACCCCCTTCATAAGGCCGTGGTTGACCACGACCATGATGGAATCGAAGCCAGAAGATAGGAGGAGATCAGTAATGAGATCAACAGAAACAGACTGAAATGGACGAGTGGCGGTGCTGGCAATGGGGTTCACTGGGGGAACTGTTGGGTGAGTGAGAACTTTCGAAGCTTGACATGTGGCACAACCAGAAATGTATTTTCGCACGAAACCGGAAAGTCCCGGCTACCAATAGTCGCACTGTAACAGGTGTAAGAGTCAGAAAAAGCCGGCATGTCCCCCAGCTTTGGAGGTATGGACGGAATGGACCAAGTCACGCCACGCAGGTTCTGGGATATAGAGACGTCCCTTGAAGTAGAGGGACCCATTATCGAAATGCCAGTCGGCACGAGAGACATGGGAGAGAATAGACTTGTCGTCCGCCAAAGCAGCAAGTGTGTCGACTACAAAGGGGTCCGAAGAGGAAGATTAGGTGATCTTTTCTCGAAGGGCTAGGTCCAATGCGCAAGCGAAGTGTTCAGCTGGGAGGAGCGTCACATCTTTTTTGTCAGACTCTGTGTTCTCGGATGAGGAGCGAGACAATGCGTCAGCTGGGGCCATACTGGACCCTGGAGAGATCATAATCCTGTAAGAATAACATCCAATGGGCTTGTCGGCAGGATAGCTTCTGGGGTTGCTGAAAATAGGTGAGGTTCTTGTGATCCGTTAGAATGGTTACCTGGTGATGTGTTCCGGTGAGGTAGTTTCACCATTCTTCCAAGGCGTGGATGACTGTGAGTAGTTCCTGGTCGTAGATATCATAGTTTCATTCCTCAGGGGAGAAGGTTTTGGAAAAGTACGCGGTCGGGTGAAGATCCCCATTGGTGTCTTTTTGCATAAGGACCGCCCCACAGGCAACTAAGGAGGCGTCAGTCATGACAAAGAATGGTTGTTCTACTTTAGGAAGCTGAAGGACTGGTCGAGTACAAAAAGCAGCTTGGAGAGCAAGGAAAGCCTTATGACAAAGGTCCGTCCAAGCCCACGTTGTCCCCTTCTTGGTTAGGTCGTGCAGGGGTCTGCAGATCTCGGAGAAGTTGGGAATAAACTTTTGATAGAAGTTGCAGAATCCCAGGAAGGAGCGAACGGCCTTTACCGATTGCGGGGGTGCCCATTCACAAATGGCTTTCAACTTGACCAGATCCAGTGTGATGTGTCCTGGGCGGATGATCATTCCCAGATATTCAACCTCGCTAACATCGAAGAAACACTTGGAGAGTTTGAGGAATAACTTGTTCTCCCTCATTCGTTGTAATACTCTTTGTGTCCATTGATGGTGAAGTCAGAGGTCTCTGTCAGTATGGATGATGAGGTCGTCCATGTAGATTAATAACCACCCTTCGGTGACCATGTCCCGAAAGATATTGTCCATCAAGGCTTGGAATGTGGGGGGGGAATTGCAAAGCCCAAAGAACATTACCGTGGGTTCAAAAAGGCCAAATGGAGTGATGAATGCCACTTTCCATTCGTCCCCCTTCTTTGATCCTGACGTTATTGTATCCCCACCGTATATCGAACTTGGTGAAGATGGTGGAGTTCTTTAACTGGTCTATTAATTCCGAGATCAAAGGAAGGGGGTAGGCATTCTTGACGGTATGCTGGTTGAGGTAGCGATAATCCTGGCAAGGGCGTAATCCTCCATCCTTTTTTTGACACAAAGAAGAAGGGAGAGGCTTGTGGTGATTTGGACGGTCGTATTTTCCCTGATGCAAGATGTTTGTCTACGAATTCCTTGCATGCGGCTAGCTCTTTTGTGTTTAACGGGTATGCTTTCGCAACTTTTGGCAAGAAATCACACATGACATCTATAGCATGGTTGTAGGATCGTTTTGGTGGTAGTTTGCCTTTTGTTGGTTCACCGAAAACATCGGAGTATTGCTGGAACTCTCTAGGCAATTCCTCATTGGCTGTTTTCACCTTCTGTGCTAGTTTGGTGGATAGGGTAGTTCGAGCGATGGAGAGGTGATCGAGTCCCAAATACCTCATGAGGTATCTTTGCTCAAGGGGATCGGTTCGAGGTGAGTTATTTGACGAGATTAACACAGTTCCAGCTTCCCAATTAATATGCGGGTTGACTTCATGAAGCCAAGTGATTCCTAGGATTAATTGCTCTTTTCCGCAGTTCAGGACTAGAAAGGTCCTGGTTTCTTCTTGTTCCGTGATCTGTAGTGTCAAGGTGACTGAATGTCGGATGAGACCTCCTTGGTTGCCAGAACCATCTACATTGTTTGCGATAAATGGTGTAGGGAGTCTATTCATCTTCCATCCATTTGCTTTTACTAGGTATGTGTGGATGAAACACCCAGTTGCCCCACTGTCAATCAGGGCGGTGACGTCAATGGAATTATGCGATCCGGTTTTTTGTAATTGAACGGGAAGTTTGATTGCTCGAGTGTTCATTCCCAATACAAAGACTGGTGCGATGTCTATTGGAGGCGTAGCCATTGATTCTACCCTCCTTCCTAAAAATCTGTTTTGACGGAGATTGCCCTGACCTCCTGTTCTTCTTCAGGGGTCGTACAAACTCTAAGGATGTGGAGGAGTTCGTTCCTGGAGAGATCGCTATTCTAGATAAAGTCTTCTAGGGCATCGGTGTCCACTGCGGCTACAGTGGTCTGAGGCCGCCGGGTTTGGAGGTTTCCTGTGGATCGAGATCCTCCTCCTTTCTTATGGTTGTTGGAATGACATCCTACCCAATGGCATACGAAACATTTGTTATTTTTCATATGTTCAGCTCTTTCTGCAGGGGAGAGACAAATGGAATCAATGTCCATGGCGTTGGGATTGCAACTGGGGGTGACTCGTGTTGTAGTGAATGGGAGGTAATGAGTTCGTTCTCTAATCTTTTTGAGCCTTCGGAAGTTCTCGTTGAAGGTGTGTCCCCTTTTAATCCAATCTTTCCAAGTTTCCGGTTGGGGGTTGAGCGTAGCCATTGCATTGGCTAATTTCCCATCCACCCCTCTCCTTAGTACATCGATGAGGATGTCATCGTGCCCAGTGTCTAATCCACTCCGATATGCTTGTAGTTCAAAGGCCGAAGCATAGGAATCAAAGTTCCCTCATCTGAGTCACTGGGGAACATTCCTCTCCTTGCTATCGGGGAAGTCGCCCTGTTTGAGATCATAAATGGCATTCCGAGCACGCTCTTTTTGCCCTGAAGGGACAAAAGCGGCTCGGAAGGCTGCGAGGAAATCTTCAGAGGTGGAGTCAGGGGCTCGGTTGTACCAGCTTTCTGCAAAGGTGGCTCCTCTTCCTTTGGTAAGTTTATTGAGACAAGTAAGGATCATTACGGGTTCGTCTTTTTTGTAGATGTGTTCGTTGATCACAAAGTATGCGTTCATGGACATGATCCATCTCTCGGCGTCTTCTGGTTGTCCGCTAAAATCCCCAGGGAGAGCAGCACAAAGCTCTCCCTTCTTATCTGCCTGGGCAGTGGCAACGTCGGCCATTTCTTCGTCGGTGTCGGTTTTCTCGGATACTGTGGGTTCCACTCTAATGAGGGAGGAAGGTAACGGTGACGGGGTGATTGGTCCTGCTGTGGTCACAATTGGTCCTGCTGGTTGGACAGGGGCTAATAACGAGGAGGAAGGTTGTCTCTTTTTGATCGGGTTCGTGGCAGGGGAAGGTCTTCCTGCAATGTGTCGCAGAATCGGCGAGGCACTCTGATACAGATTCTCGTATGGTAACGGTTGGCTCATCTGAGACGGAGTTCCTTCGTCCTCAGTATAGAACACTTCCTCGGGTTCTTCGTCAGATCCTCTCGGGGCGCGGTACGACGTGATTGTCGGTGGGTGGGACCCTTCTGTCTAAGAGCAGGGGTCTAGGGACGAGCTAGTTCTTTTGTTACGCGTACGCATAGTTCCTAGCTGTCGAGCACACTTTCTATAGTAGTGCAAGACTAATAGAGGTCCTGGTCTCACTTATCCCTTCACAAAGGGACTTGTGGATGGCTAAGTCACTACACGTAGATTGCGTAGAACTAGCTAGGGAAAGCTACTGTACATGGGCTTGTATAAATACTCGAGCATTGCTGTACCAACTGGATGCGGTAGTATCACATATAGTAGTTGGAGTTACTCGATATGGGAATGGGGGAAACGCGGCATGATGAGAGACACGCCGTGGGAGTGATAACGTCCGAAAGTGGAAGAGTAATCATAGAAGTACAAATACGGAAAGTGGGCTCACAGGATGGATAACAGATTGAGGTATAGAGGTAGGGTTTCCTCATCAAGGGGAATTGTTGCATCTAGTGGATTTAGGGATGAGATAGAGTCGTCTATGTATCCCGAGGGAAAGATACTCCCAAGGGGTGGGCTGGTAAACGTGGACGCAGATTGGGTAAGCCCATATCGTACCGTAACAACTCTGTATTCTTAAAGTCTGCATGACTCCTGAAGAAGAGCAGGAAGTTTGAGCTATCACCATGGAACAGGATTTTTAATGTGGAGGGTAGAATCAATGGCTACACCTCCAATAGATCTCACACCAGTTTTTGTATTAGGAAGCAACTCCAGAGCAATCAAACTTCCAGTCCAATTATACAATCCTAAAGTGCAAAAACCCATTGATGTCACTGCTCTGGTTGACAGTGGAGCTACTGGGTGTTTCATCCACAAATATCTAGTCCGGGCAAATGGATGGAAGATGACTAGACTTCCTCGACCATTTATTGCAAACAATGTTGACAGGTCCAACAACCAAGGTGGTCTCATCAGATACTCAATCACCCTAACCTTATGAATCACCAAGCAAGAGGAATCAAGAACCTTTTTGGTCATCGATTGTGGAAAAGAACAATTAATCCTTGGGATCACATGGCTGCAGGAGGTAAATCCTCATATCAACTGGAGAACAGGGGTAGTATCAATCCCATCCATCACTAAACCAAGGATCAACCCGATAGAACAATGATATCTCATGAGATATCTGGAGCTTGATCATCTGTCCATCACTAAAGCAACCCTTTCTACTAAGTTGGCACAAAAAGCAATGGCAACAAGTACCAAATTACCTGAGGAATTCCAAGGATATTCTGACGTATTCAGAGAACCAACAAAAGGAGAATTACTGCCAAAATGACCCTATGACCATGCTATAGATGTCACAAGTGACTTCTTACCCAAGGTGGCGAAAGCATATCCATTAAATCCAAAAGAATTAATGGCATGCAAGGAATTTGTAGAAGAACACCTCACATCAGGAAAGATACAACCCTCCAAGTCCTCACAGGCCTCCCCCTTCTTCTTCATACAGAAAAAAGATGGAGGACTACGTCCCTGTCAAGATTACCACTACCTAAATCAACACACCATCAAAAATGCATATCCTCTTCCCCTGATCTCTGAGCTCATCAATCAATTAAAGAACTCCACCATCTTCACCAAGTTTGATGTACTGTTACAGTACAATATGGGCTTACCCAATCCGCAGCTGTGTTCACTAGCCCACCCATTGGTACCATATTCCCATTGGAATATGCAGACAACTCTTTCCCTTTCTTAAACCCATTAGATGCGGTAATTCCCCTCAATGAGGAAACTCTGCCGCTATACCTCGATCTGTTGACTATCCTGTGAGCTCGCCTTCCTTATTTGTACTTCTACAGTTACACTTCCACATTTGGACATTACTACTCCCACGGCACGTCTCTCATCATGCCGCATTTCCCCTATTCCCAAATCGAGTAACTCCAACTACTATAGGCAGTACTACCGCATCCAGTTGGTACAGCCATGCTCGAGTATTTATACGAGTCCATGTACAATACTTTTCCTTAGCTAGTTCTATGCAATCTACGTGTAGTTGCTAGTCATCCACGAGTCCCTTCACGAAGGGATAGTGAGGCCGGGATCTCTATTAGTCTCACACTACTATCAAAGTGTGCTCGACAGCTAGGGACTACGTGTACGCGTAACATGTACAATGGAGTTACAACAACGTCAAGATCAAAGAGGGAGATGAATGGAAAGCAGCATTTATCACCCCATTTGGTCTCTTCAAACCTACAGTGATGTTCTTCAGCCTTTGTAATTCTCCCCTGACATTTCAAGCTCTAATAGATGACATCTTTTGGGATATGGTCATGGAAGGGTGGTTACTAATCTACATGGATGACCTCATCATCCATACCGACGGAGATGCCACTCTCCATCACCAACAGACTCAACGAGTGCTACAGAGAATGAGGGAACACAAGCTGTTTCTCAAACTCTCCAAGTGCTTCTTCAATGTCAATGAAGTTGAGTACCTGGGAATGATCATTCGCCCAGGGCATATCACTCTCAATCCCATAAAATTAAAAGCCATCAGCGAGTGGATGCCTTTACGGTCAGTAAAAGCTGTCTGCTCCTTCCTGGGATTCTGCAACTTCTATTGAAAGTTTATCCCTAACTTCTCAGAAATCTACAGACTGTTGCACAACCTGACAAAGAAGGGAGCATCCTGGAATTGGAGTGACCCCTGTCAGAAAGCCTTCCTGGCCTTACAGCAGGCATTCTGCACCCGACTGATCCTCCAGCTCCCAAAGGTTGAGAACCCATTCTTCGTCATGACAGACACATCCCTAGTCGCCTGCAGGGCCATCTTAATGCAGGCTGATGTCAATGGAGATCTTCATCCGACTGCCTATTTCTCAAAAACTTTCTCTCCTGAGGAATGAAATTATGACATCTACAATCAGGAATTACTAGCGGTCATCCAAGCCTTGGAGGAGTGGCAGAACTATCTCACTGGGACACAACACTGGGTGACTACCCTGACTGATCACAAGAACCTCACCTATTTCCGGTAGCCTCAGAAGTTATCCCAACAGCAAGCATGCTGGATGTTGTTCTTTCAAGATTTCGACCTCACCTTCAAACATGTCCCTGGAATGAGCATGGCACCAGCCGATGCCCTCTCCTGTTCCTCTGCCGAAGACACTGAATCCAATAACAAGGACATCATCCTCCTCCCTGAGGAACAGTTCATCCACACACTAGACCTTGCCCTCCGGGTTAAGATCATTCACTCCACCTCCTCCAACCCCTTTGTTGTCGACGCACTTGCAGTGCTAGCCAATGATAAATCCATTCTCCCTCACGTCTCACGTGCCGATTGGCATTTTGACAATGGGTCACTTTACTTCAAAGGACGCCTTTACATCCTGGAACCCACGCGATGTGATCTAGTTCACTCTGTCCATATCTCGGGTGCTGGGGGACATGCTGGCTTTTTCCAACTCTTACACCTGTTGCAGCATGACTATTGGTGGCCAGGACTTTCCAGCTTTGTGTGAAAATACATCTCTGGCTGTGTCACCTGTCAGGCATCAAAAGTTCTCACACACCCCACCGTGCCACTGGCAAATCCTATTCCCAGCACTGCCACTCGTCTGTTTCAGTCCATCTCTGTAGATCTCATTACCAATCTTCCCCTATCTGCTGGTTTTGATTCTGTCATGGTCATGGTCGACCACAGCCTTACAAAGGGGGTAATTTTCACCCCATGTACCAAAAACATCAATGTCAAAGGCATCGTTTCTCTATTTTTCCAAAAAATCTTCTCCCGATTCAGCCTACATGACAATTGTATCTTTGATCGCAGCCCTCAATTTGCTTCTGCCTTTGCTAGGGAACTCACTTGACTCCTCGAATATGATGTTACCCTTTCCACCACCTACCACCCACAAACTGATAGAGAGACTGAACGAGTGAATCAGGAATTGGAAACTTACTTACACATCTTCTGCCAAGGCAACCCACACACCTGGTCTGAACTCCTCCTGATGGCCAAGTTCTCCCACAATGCCGCTGCACATTCCATCACCAAACAAACCCCTTTTTCTCTCATGATGGGATACAAACCCCATGCTTACCCATCCCTCGGAAAGACCTTCCTCTCCACCTTGGAAGAATGGCTCACTCTCCTAAAAAAGGCTCAGGAGGAGGCACAACATGCCCATCACATAGCTAGGCAACAAATGGCAGAACAGATCCGATCATGATTCAAACCCTGGAAGGTCAGTGACAAGGTTTGGCTAGATAACAAGAATCTCCAAATGCATTACACCTCTCGCAAGCTGACCCCCCGACAGGAAGGACTGTTCGAAATAGAAAGGGTAATCTCCCCTGTGGTCTACCGACTGTGGCTTCCTCCCACCTGGAAAATACACCTTGTATTCCACGCCTCCCTCCTATCCCCTTATCAAGAGACTGTGGAACACAGTCCCTGTTACACTCCCCTATTTTTCTACATAGTTTTCCACATTTTTCTAGTATTTTTCCACATTTTTCTAGCTTCATTTGAATATTCTATGGGTTTCCTATAGGTATATTCATTAACCAATGGTTAGCTATTTCCCGTTCGGTCTTAGCAGGTCTAGGACATCCTCATGGCTCATAGATTGAGTCCAGAACCAGTCTGAGTCACTTTGACTCATAATGCCTCATGGTACACAGGTGGTAGTCTAGACCACCATACCACATCCCTAGACCCAGGGTTAAAACCCTATGACTTCATACCCTATCACCAGTCTACACATGTTTGACACATGTCAGGGACAGGCACACAAAGTCTAGACCCAAACCCTTGAGCCTGCAGAACCCTACTACCACTCTATTTGATATAGACCCAGACCCCCTAAAAATCATAGTTAACCCTTGCTAATCTCCATGGATCTTGTTAGGAATCACCTCATGGCATTCCCCTTTACCGCTATACCCTAGGGCCTCACATCCAGAGCCCTCAGACCAGTACCCATAGCCCAAAACACATGTTCTCCCCATGTACCTCCTACCCGATTGGTACCAGATATCTATAGATGTAGTGTACACTGATGTAAACAGTAGGATAGTATATAAGGGACACTCCCAACTCGCTGGAGGACCCAGTCTTGTCCTCCTTGAGCTTGCCTGCTCAGACTAAGCACTTGACTCCTTGACCTAACAACACAAGGTTACCAGCTTGGCCTGGTAAGCAGTTGTTTCAGTCCCAGTTTCATCAACCTGCCACCCGACATTATCACAGGAGAAGATCAGTATGAGGTCCAACAAATCCTAAGCCATTGAGGCACCACCAGCCGAAGGCAATACCTAGTCTCCTGGAAAGGGTATTCTGCAGCTGAGAACACTTGGGAACCGGAATGGAACCTGACAGGGGCACGTCAACTACTAAATGCATATAAGGCCACTTGTCCCAAGGACTTTCTCCCAACCAGACAACAAAAACTCCCCACCTAGAAGGAGAAGCCCTACCATACAAATAGCTAGGATGTCCTCATTCCCCATTCTTCCAACTCCCACCTTCATCCTCCTTGTTCTTTATTTTGCTTTCATTTTTGTCCCCTTCTTTCTTTTGGGCCTTTGCATCTGGGACTCTCACCAGCACATCATCAGCCTCAGAAATGACGTGTGATACACCATCACTGTAGCTGCTCCCCCCCAAGCCTTACCGCCCAATGGACTTGACCTCTCCAACCCCATCCCATTGCAGGAATTGCCCCGGGCCACATGGACTTGGGGCTTTTCAGTGACATTTCCTGGAGAGGACTCCACCAACGGGAACTGGACCAGCAATGCCAATCCAGGGTGGTGAGTCTGAAGACACAGCCCACACTTTTTCTGAGTTATTCACTTTTCAAAGAAATCCCGACTCATTTCCTTCTTCTAGACAAGGAACCCTTAGTTCCATTCCATTTCAACTTTGCTCTTCTGATTTAGCTTTCTCTCCTATTACTTTCATACCTCCCTTTTCCCCAACTGCCAAACCCCGAATCTAGAATGGCAGAACCATCTATCCCCCTTTCCTTAGAAGACTGCCCTCTACTCTGTCTTGAACGACTTTCCAACTCCCATGTGATGGGATTTATCTTTGATCTTTTGGACTCTCTAGATGCTGTCTTTGCTCTGGAGCAAGTAATTCAACACAAAAATGATGTTTTTCTTCCCCTATTACTCAGACTTTATTCCTTCTATATACATTTGCAAAGACTCACTGTGGACTTGTTAGCCTCCTCTCATACTATCGAAGAACTGGGACTCCCCCATCGAATAACCACCGGCAATAGCCTTCACCATCTAGGGAGAGCCTGCACTACCCTCTTCAAACACTTTGAGACAGCAGGATTAATTCTGTTGAACTATCATCTCCCCGAAGATGTCTACCTTCCTATTCTGCAAATCAGATTGGCCCTCCTCTCCAACAACGAATACCGAGAATACTACTGGAGAGAGGAATCCCCCAATGAGATGGACCAGACCAGACACTCTAAACTCAGCTCCCCAATTCCTGTCCTATCACATCCAGTATCACTACAACCCCTACCCATTCTGCCACCGGCAATCAACTTTCCTACCCTTGTCCCCTCCACCCTGCCATCCAACCCCGTTTCCACAACACAGGTACCTCCCAGACCACGCAGAAGCTGATCCACCCGCACTAGAACTCTCAGAGTCTGTATGAGACAACCCTCAGACACAGAGGCGGAGAACGGGACCGATGAGGACAGTTCGCCAAGCCTTACCCCAGCGTGCAGGAGGAGAGTGGCATGTCACCATTGCAGATCACTCAATCACTACAGAGTCAACTGTGTCTTCTATTCCTGTCCCTTCTGTCATACTACCACTCTGGGACATCCACAATACGCCTGCCCTCTTTGCCTCTGCACCACCTGCAGGGGATCCAGACATGTGACGGCCACCTGTACCCAGACAGCCCTGTACAACGGAGTACCAACTACCTCAAGAAGTCCCTTGGATGGACCACCTACCCCTTCATCCGTCTCTGCTGAGGAGCTCTGAGTTGGAGTCTCAGAGCAACACAGGGGATAATATTACGGTACACTATGGGCTTACCCAGTCAACGGCCACATTCACTAGCTCCTTCCACTCCTTGGTGTTCCCGTCCACCCACGTAGACAACTCATTCCCTTCGTTGAACCCGCTAGACATGGTAATCCCTCTCAATAAGGAAATGTTGCCGTTATACCTTGATCTGTTAACCATTCTGTGAGCTTGCCTTCCTTATTTGTACTATAACTGTTACACTTCCACATTCAGACATTACCTCTCCCACAGCGTGTTTCCCCAACTACCATATTGAGTAACTCCAACTACTATAGACGGTACTACCACATCCAGTTGGTACAGCTCTGCTCAAGTATTTATATGAGTCCATGTACAGTATGTTTCCTCAGCTAGTTCTATGCAATCTACATGTAGTTGCTGGCCATCCACAAGTCCCTCCAACTGGAAGGATAGTGAGACCCAGATCTCTATTAGCCTCACACTGCTATTGAAGTGTGCTCGACAGCTAGGACTATACGTACGCATAACACCATCAATCTTGACAGCATAGCCAACTCCCTGCCAAGTCATGCAACTCCACATCACCACAGAACCTCCTCCAAATTAAGAGTTCCTTTGACCAATCTGTCATTAAGCTCCTTGCCTGGTTTTTTACATGCCCATTTGTATCCATCTGATCCCAAATGATTGACTTTGGTCTCATCAGACCATACCACCTTCTTCTAGTCCTCCAAGATCCAATCTTTGCAAACATAAGCAAAGTCCAAACATGCCTTGTGATGTTTGACAGAAATTAAAGGGTGTTTAGACTTGACTACAGCTTTCATACTAGCTTTTTCAAGTAATGATGAGTGGTACTAGGATGAAAAGGCTGGTTGATGATATTTGACATGGTTTTGATGACCTGGACTGCATTTTCTGCCCTTTGGGATGCAATAAGATGAATAGTATGCTGAGTATTGACAGAAGAAAAGTTTGATGGACAGCCTCTAGTAGACTCCTGAAGGTTGGAACACTCCTTGGAGCAAAGTCTAGAGATGGTAGCAATATTGACACCAGTAGTGGAGGCAATAGCACAAGTAGAATGACTAGCATCAAACTGGAAGAGAATAGTGTTCTTTTGAGTATTAGAGTGGGATCTCATAATGATGATGGTTGGAAATCAAGAAGTGTGGGAAATGTTTTAGAGCCTGTCCAGTAGCCCAGTATTTTGCCTATAATCTCACTATTACCTCAGTTATATTGGTTGAGAAACTCCACACTCCTTCAGGGTAATTGAACATCACATCATCACATTGTCTAGCTGAAACTCAGAGCTTGAGAATTTGCCCTCCAGCAACCTTGAATATGCCTCCCCTCCCTCTCCAGGCTAGCCAAGCACCTCAGATATCAACCTCATACACATACTTGAGGATGTGGTGTCATTGTTCTTGGTAAGTAATGAGCAGCACAAGCAATGCTATGATCAATTGATTCAATGGTGCTGATACATTGTTTTGAACTCCAAGTTTCAGCCAGACAGCATGATGATGTGATGCTGATGCCAAATTACCCCAAAAGAGCAGGGAATTTCTTAACCAATATAACCAAGCTAATAGCCAAGCTAATAGTTGAGCTTATAGGCAAAATACTAGACTACTGAACAGGCTTTTAAACTCAGACACAATGTTTAAATGTATACCTTTGTTTGTATAACAAACAAATGTCAACAACCCTCTCATTTGGCAAGATCTCATTATCCATATCAAAAGGTGCAAAACTGTTACAATGACATGTCCATATTAGAATAGGAATATCTCACCACCCTTTGATCCAGATCACATGACCCAGGGACCATTTTTGTAGCTGAGGGTATTTAGTTCCCATGCCTCCACCAACACTAAGTGAAATTCCCACACCCCCAGATACTACATTAGATACATTATGAAATTATCAAACATTGTAACAGTTTTGCACCTCACTGTAATATCCTCTCCTCTCATCAGCCTGTCAGTCTTTCAGAGGCCCAATCGAGTCAATCCATTGTCAACATGTAATGTAGGATAGAATAAAAGGAATGAAGCAGCAGAAATAAGGAACATTCATGCATATGAGACAAGCAACTAGACCAGAAAGCAAAGGATACAAAGCTTCAGCTTTCGAGACTAGAGCCAGAACGAAAACGAGCGTGGGCAAGGCAGGGTATACGCAACAAGGTGTCTCTTGTCAATGCAAAGAGAAAAAGAATCAAACTCGGTGATGTACAGTACACTCCGCCAGACGACACGTTCATTGTCTGGCACTCCCACGACCATACCCAGCTTGGAGGTTGTCAAGCTCCCCTTCCAGCTGCTTGATCGCACTGTGAGCCATCTCCAAGTCCTTGTTGAGTCGGTCTCGCTCTGCAATGAGCTGTGGACAACCACGTCAGCAGTGCTCATCGCCAAAAACGCGACCACATACATGTTGTTCCCATTGCCTGAAACGGGCCTCCTCAGCCTTGACCTGCTCAGTGAAACGTTTGCGGAGATGTTCTTCCTCCTCCTTGAACTTCGGATTGTCCACCTTCTTGACCTTGGGCTCCCCGAATTTCCTAGTCTCCATCTGCTGCTGCCTATAGTTCTCATAGTGGAGCTCCTCGGTCGTCGAGATCAAGTCCAGCATGTGCGTCCTGATGAGAAGCGAACGCAACTTGCGGAAATCGCAGTGGTTCTCGTTCTCGACCTCGGCAACACCCCAAAGGTACTCACGACCCTTGACGACGCGCCCATCCGGGGTCTGAACATCCTCGGTGGATCCAATGATGGAGAATGGCATGGCGTCGGCGAGCATACGCGCATGCTCGGCGGCAGCCTCGTCATCGGTCTCGATGGGGGGCTGGCAGATGCGGATTCCCTGCGCAGAAATGACCTCCCGGATGCGTTGCCTGAAAACAAAGAGAACATTCTGGGTCAGGGTGTCGGCTTTAGCAGTGGCGGGAATGAGATTGACACGCGTGCCAAGGCGCTTCATGATCTCAATATCAAGAGGCTTCAACCTTGGGGAAGATGGACATCAGCTTACATGGTAGGAACACGCTACCGTGTATACTCACGTATGTCCCGTGGGCCTGATGAAGTACAAGCAGCAGTGGACCCTGAGGTCGGTCTTCTCCTCACGCTGGGGCTGCTGTTCTTGCCTCATATAGGCCTCATGCTGATCGTCGATGAAATCAACAATGGGCGACCAAGAATCACGGTTGTTGACGTAATCCCCGAACCCGGGAGTATCAATGACGGTGAGCTTGACTTTCAATTGCTTTTCCTCGAGCTCCGCCTTGATGATCTCGACCTCAGTCAGCTTGTCAAGCTGCTTGTGGTGACGCCGCGAGTAGTTTTTGGGAGGAGACAGCTCGGTGGTGAAGAGCGTGTTGACGAGCGTGGTCTTGCCGAGACCAGACTCGCCTGTCGCGCGCAGAAAAACGTTCGACGCACGCCAGATCCGAGAAAACGACGGAACGCACCAACGACCATCATGGTGAAGTGAGCACCACGCTTGGCAACGATTTTGTGCCTCTGTCAGAGGTGAAGACACGCGACATGCCAAGTCAGCGTCCGGGACAACGAGCAGGAGAGAAGCACAGACCTGGTTGGGGAGGTTCGCAATGCCAATACCATCGGAAGAAGGTGCTGGGGAAGTCATGGCTGCAAGACGTGCGACTGCTCTCTCGAATGGCGACGCGGGCAAGCGATGAAAACGAACGCGCAAGTTTTCATGGTCACTATTTGGTACTATTTATAAAGTGGCCACCCAGCCAAGGACACGAATGCGCGAATCCTTGGCGAAATAGCGCGTCCAAACAGCGCGTCCAAACATGTCTTCAAACCTGTCTCGTTCCGGTCTCGTCGCGTCGCAGGGCCCGGTTTAGATTGTGTCCGTCGCGACTTCCTCGCTCACCTCCACCACGCGTTCCTTGCCCTTTTTCGATCTCTTCTTTCTCTTGCGCGGCGATGTAGCCAGACTATCGCGAGCCCGCTCTGAAGGAGCGCCCTGCACGGCTGCCTTGTCCGTCTCCGCGTCCACGTACAGGGACGCCACCTCGTCCCGCAGATCTGGTTCCCTCCGCTCAGACGGCCCCGGTTCAGATCGCGCCTTTTTCCTGAGCTGTACTTCTTGGAACCGAATGCGCTGATCAGTGCAGCCGACGTGCGTCAGGGAACGCTTGTTCGGCTGCGCGTCGTCTACGCTCTGGCTTCAGAATCCAGGATTTGAGCGCCCAGGATGCACGCACTTTTCTCTTCCGTGAACAGGAGTTCTGTCCCGAGAAGCGTGTCATGACGGCCCTTGAATATCGAGCCAGAGAGCTGCAAGAACGGTGTCGGTGTATCTAGACCCTTTCATCATGTTTGTTTATCGCCAACGCCACGGGGTGAGATGGCTCTACTCACGATCAGCCTGTATGTGGACGTACTTGGTAGGAGGGTAGGCTCCACCACGCCCAGATCGAGTGTGACGTACGACACCTCTTCCTCCTCGAGATAGTCCTCGTCAGGCCCAAAGGATTCTACCTGTCTATATCCCGGTACCAACGTCGCAGCTGGCATCGCCTTCGAGACCTGCTCTGGATCGCACAGCAAGACAAGTGAATCTCGATTTGGAAAAACCCTGTTTGGCAAAGCCTTTTGATCCAAACAACGCCAACCCGTGCCATCCTCGTCCCCACAAGCCTCATGCCCTTTCGCGCGTGCTCGGTCCTCTATGGAAAGCGCAGCCCCGCATCCAGTTCCTGGCTCTCCCGACAGTCACGCGATCCGTACGTCAAACTTCGCAACGCGTCTCCCAACGCCTACCGTTCTCGCTCGGCCTTCAAGCTACTCGAGCTCGATGCCGCCTGGGGATCCTTCCTGTCCAAAAAAGACGTGCGAGCCATCGTAGACCTCGGCGCGGCTCCAGGAGGTTGGAGCCAAGTCGTCGCCGAAAAACTCGGGTGGGTCCACGGCGGCGATTCCGACGTCTTGCAGGATCACTCGCGATGTCCACCCGGGGAAGAAGACGAGAATGCGGACACGTCAAGTCTGTGGGACTCTCCGCGAGGGAGAGGCATCATCGTCTCTGTCGATTTGTTGCCCATGGCACCCATACCGGGCGTGCATTGTATGCAGATGGATTTTTTGACTCCCCGAGCTGGAGCCTCGGTCAAAGCTGCGCTGAGCACCGCCGAAAATCCTTCCGGAATGGCAGACATCATCCTGTCCGATATGGCTGCCAATTTCTCAGGATACAAAGCCCGAGACGTGGAGAGCAGCCTCGACATATGCCAGTCGGTATTCAGCTTTGCCAAGGACAATCTACATGTGCGAGGTACGTTGCAAGCAGCGGGAACAAGACATCGCGGCGGAACGCTTTTGTGAGTAAGCTCACTATACATGACAACAGTTCTTGATGTCCATGATCAGACTCAAGCACTTTGCACATCCCCTATTGCAAGAGTTCCGGCAGCATTCACTGGAGCCCAACTTCCGTGACGTTCATTACATCAAACCGACCTCCAGTAGGGCCGAGTCTGCAGAAGGCTACTGGCTATGTCGTGGATGGAAGGGCCTAGGTTCATGACGGATGATTCATATATCTACAATCATAGTAAAGTGCGGGTACCATAGTCATACGGGTCAAGAAGTAACACGCCAGACATTCATCATCAGTCAAGGGTACTTGATACAGCAACGACGCTCAGGCACCGAAACCATAGAGGGTACGGCCAGAACGCTTGAGGGCATAGACAACATCAAGGGCAGTGACGGTTTTCCTGAGACGGGATCAATACACACAGCATGCCAGACAACAGAACACACGCACCTCTTCGCGTGTTCAGTGTAAGTGACCGAGTCACGGATGACCTAGCAAACAGAGTCAGTCATCCAAACGGAGGCGAGTACCTAGATTGTGACTCACGTTCTCGAGGAAAATCTTCAAAACGCCACGGGTCTCTTCATAGATAAGACCAGAGATACGCTTTACACCGCCACGACGAGCGAGACGACGAATGGCCTAGGATGACCCAAGAGAGGTCAGACGTAGCCCCGGCAGAGGGAGAACAGGACATACGGGCTTCGTGATACCCTGTATGTTGTCACGGAGAATCTTGCGGTGACGCTTGGCACCGCCCCTGGTACACCAGTGAGCAAGATTCCTAAATTCAAGAGTCGCAAGACATACTTTCCGAGACCCTTTCCACCCTTTCCACGTCCAGACATTTTCAACAAAGTATGTTGCTCGGGTGTATTGGACAAAAACTTTTCAAAACGTGTCCGACGCAGACACAGAAATGGTGGTGGTCCGAGTTGAAGGGCGCGTCATTGTTGGTGGGCGTGTTATATGTATGTAATCACGTCACGTGATCTCGCGCGTCAAGAGCGCACGAGCCATGCGGCATCGAGCCTACCGAGCCTACCGTTAGGTCAGCCTGTCGGTCGCCGCTCGTCCTGCGCGCTCTGGACGGCAAATCGAATGGACGCTTTTCTACATACATGATCGACCTAGTACTCTATTTCAAGCGTTTCGACGGTACCTGGGTTCAAAGACTTTCCTGCACGAGGCCGCAGCTGAATCAAGATGACGAGACACCGTCGTTCACGTCCTACGGACAGGGTTTCAGGTGAATATGACGGTTGAGGGTGACTGACAAGGGCTTTCAGGCTACCAGCACTCACGCGGGCGGGTGTGTACATCGTGCGGTGCCGTGCGAGTGAGTTTCCAGTCGAGCGCTGCCAAGAGCTTGCCCCAGAGGAGGGTGCCCGTTCGGCATCCTGTAACCCTCGGGCTCTCGACATGTCTCGAACGACAAAGGACCGCTCGCCGAGGGAAGAAGCATCAGAAGCTGCCGGACGTTCATTGTTCCTGCTCCGCCTGCCAGCACGACTGGCCCCGAGAGAAGGACCAATGAGAAGCGCGATCAGAGTCCGCTGTACTAATCATCCTGATAGGCGTATGAATGAGTCGCGTTTGAGCCACGATTCCAGCATGCACGACACGACAGCCGATGATCGAGTGCGACGCCAGCCGGTGCAGAAACACCTGCAGGACATCACGGTCGACCAGGGGGGGGCACAACCCGGCATAAAAATCCGACTCACCGAATGCGTCTCCTCGTCGAACACGCCGCCGTAGGTCTGAACTCGGTGGCTTGGCAGGTCGAAGACTCGACTGAAATGGCAAGCACGGAAGAACTCGCGCCACGATGGGGTGTGGGTCCCAAGGCAGGTCTGAGACATGGCCGGCCAAAAACTGCTGACCAGACCGGCCGAGGGGACGCGTCCGAGTCGCCCCCTTAGTCACCGCGGCCTACACCAATTGCAAGTCCGATTCGGGGGAACACGCGAGCGACCATTTCGCCACTCGACGCTCTGATGTGGCAGTCCCGATCGCGTTCAGTGACGCCGAACGAGGAATAACACGCCGCGCCCAGAACGCGCGCGGGGGCCGTGGTCTCCCGGACTGGTCGCGGTTAGAACGGGCTAGTTCGTTGGCCCGCCACGACACACGTTTGGTGCGCGTGCGATGCGACGTTTTGGCAGCCATTGTTTCAAGTCAAGCCACCTGCCCGCTTCCCATGTCTCACGAAAACCAACTATGCAATGGTATTCGCAAAAGAACGATGACAGGTACAATCTGATGATACAGGTATGGACTCGCGCATGCCACAGACCCAGGGATCCGTGTATGCACTCAAGGAACCGCTCACTGCAACGTGGACACATCCAAACCCTACAGCCGAACGTGAACGCACGCAACACGCGGTACCGAGTCGATCATCTCCTAACCATGCGATTCATACATGCAGAGCATCTCCCCTGCTCTTCTGGCACTCTCGGTATAGCCACCCCTAGTAGTCCGAAACCTTGGGCGCCTCCGTGTGGAGGGCCCTCAAAACGGCACGGGCGGGGGATGGGTATCTGACCTTGGGTCGCGGAGTAGACACCTTGCGACCCGCAAGCAGGTTCATGTTGCCAATATACCTGAACTTGACAGCAGGCGTTGGAGGGACGAATCCGCTGGGGTGCTTGACACTCCCATCCGGCTCGTGGACCTCGAAAGGCACCTTGTGGGACAGAGGGAGGGTTGTAGCGTCGACTTCTTCAAAGTCGGACTCGAGAACGCGACGAGCGACAGCCGCTGTCTGCATAGCGAGGTCCAGGTTCTCGTTACGTGCCCTTTCCTTGGCACGTGCGACATCCGAAGTGCTGGTGTGCCCAGGGCCTGGGACGACGAAGCCGGATGGGTGAACGATGTGGCCATCAGCAACCAGGTGCTCGACGGGAATCTTTGCCTTGAGACGGCGCGTGCTAGCACTAATGTCGCCCGACCGGACGGCATAGGTGACGGATGGCATCAAGCCCAGCTCTTCATGTTCACCCCGGAAGGCTTCCTAGATCGAGAAGGTAAGAGGCATGAGCAACCGCAGGAGCGAACGCAACCGAGCTCACCAAGCCTAGAAACGAAGTACCACAGCGCTCCTTGTACTTGACAAAGAAGTTGGGCACGCCAACAGCAGTGTACGAGGAGGAATCGTAGGCAGCAGCACTTGGAGTCGTGTGGAACCCACAGGACTGCTGGGACGTGAGCGCAACCTGAGGAGCAGCATTCCTGCTGCACTAGAAGGTCAACGACGAGCCAGGAAACGGCCCAAAGGAGTTCTGTACCTGCTCGAAGAGAAAGACGGGCGCCTCTCCGACTGGAGGGAGGACCTCACGGCGGCACGCAGGTCTCCTGGGAGGGAGGAAGCGCTCAAGCGTCTGCAGGTGGGAGACATGGTAAGCAGTGGACGTCGAACATAACGAACGGGCGGGTTTATATATGGCGACAGTGATAAGCACAGCAATTTAGGGTGAGGGTGACATCACCCTTGTTCCCACGCGTGAACGACTCGAATAAGAAGGACCCACAGGTCTGGTGCTCTCAGCCCGGCACCCCTCGCCTCCGCAGTGGTCGCGATACAGCGCTTCGTGGAACCGAGGAAGGACCTTTCTCGCTGCAGCGAGTGCACAAGGCCGGGGGGGGGGGCGTGCTCGTACCGGCCGTGCACGGCTTGGTGGTGTTTTGCACTGTTTGTCGGCTCCCACTCCAACGGGGTGTGTTGTGATTGATTATCGCACCTTCCGTTTATGTGGACGACGTGCAGAAACCTGGACGGGATGAGCGTTAAAGGCGCCAATCAGATCCGGCGAGCACAGCTCCAGCGTGACGTCACCCGGCGTGGGAGCGCAACGCTCATTGCATTGATACGCACAAGGTTTCATTTGTGCATATCGAGCGCCGCGCCAGAAAACACGACCCTTGCTCGCCCAGAGAGGCCATCCCGAGTCTGAGCCCGTGGTGTGCGCGCAAGTGAAACGTCCAAAAAAAAAAAAGCTACGCGAGCAGCCGACGCCTGTGCCGGACAGTTGGAGCGCACCGAAACACATCCAGTGTGCAGCGGCCCATGGCTAAAATTAACCTCATCGACCTGGTAGGGAGGCGTGTGAGCACAAATGTCTTCGCCAGCTCGCAGGTCGATAACAAAGCAACCGTGGAGGCGCTTCAGACTCTGAGCGACGTTTTTAGGAGACAATAGACCCTCGTGTGGGCACCAAATTCGGCCGGCCTGAAGAGGTCCACGCTTTGAGTCCACCCGACCCATTTTTCCCCGTTATTCCTGACCACTCTCTGCCCTGCGCTTCCAACATGTCCTCGACGACGTCTCTGGCGACCGAACGCACCCAGTCCCGCCTCCAAAGTCCCATCGACGCCGTCATGTGGCCTTTTGAGCATTTCCCCCCACCCCCTCTCGATGGGAACTGGCGCCCGAGGTCTGGCCCCCCTCCCCCTTCAAAATTCCCCCCTCCCGTGCCCCCGCAGCCGTCCCGTCGGCCTTTCCACCCGCCCATCATGGAGCTCACATATCCACCACCACGCCCCCTCACCGAGCAAGATCCCTCCTGGCTCGACCAGATGCTGGCCGACGTCGTCCGCCAACGCTCGTTCATGGAAACGCGCCTCTCAGAGCTTCAAGCGGACACGGCGGACGCGTGCGTCGACGCCAGCCTCGCAAACACGGAGCTCACTCAAGAGCGCGCCAAGACGCAAGCCTTTTTGGACACGGTTGCGAGCGTCGGTGGGGCCGGGTTGATTCGAAGGATGCTGGAGGACGTGGCGGACTCGGTCGAGGCGATGTCCATGCCTGTGGAGGATTATGACAGCGACGACGAGAGTGCCGGGTCCTCCCCCCGTTCTTCACCCAGATCCCCCCACAGTGTCTATGGCGACGAACCCACCGTCTGACGCACCGTGCGTCCGTCGAGCGACCGCGGCTGATCTTTTTGCGCAGCGGAACTGCCGACGGTCGCGGTCGCGTCACAATGATTGGTTGCGACGAGGATACCACCTGAGCCGTACCGGCCGTTGCCTGCGCTCTCAAACACACCATGGTAGCCACTTTTTTTTTTTACCCGGAACGCAATCCCCCGTTACCCCTGGTAGATAAGCTCGCACCAGGCCACAAAAGAATCGTGTCCGTATGTACCAATGTCTTGGCAGTTTTCCCTGGTAGCGATAGCGAAATGAACATTTGTTCATGATTCCGCCCTGGACCTGGTGTGTTGCTTCGGCCCGCAGGAACCGAACACGCGATGCATGCAAGACTGTCGCGCTCAACTCGTCCAGTGACGACCCTGAAGAGACTCATGACAGGATCTATTTCCACTCGAGCATGCGTAACAGGCCCAGCAACGACAAGGAGGCATCCTTGAGGGACGGATTTCGGAACAACATGATCATGTAGTAGACCGCCCACGCAATCTCGACCAGCAGTTTCAGGTAGAAGAACGCGCCCGACAACACGATGCACGCCGTGAGCCGCACCGGGCCGTTGAAGGGCTTGAGCGACCGGGCGAGCTTGACGAGCTTGACCTGGATCGAGAGCAGCTTGATGACGACGATCGCAAAGACGAGAAACGAGACGACGGATCGCGTGAGCATGTGTCGGCTGATCCGGAGCGTGATGATGGCGAGGGCGAGCTGTTTGAAGACGCGGGTCTGGGTACCCGCCTCAGTGCTCGTCAGGGGCAAGGGGGCGGAGAAGCTCGGGACTCACCCGCTGCGACGCCAGATATCCCTGACTGTTCTTCCAGCTCAGGAACTCGTAGTCTCCCGCCGAGAGCATGTAGACGACGACGACGGCTTTGGTGGAGAGCATGATGGCAGAGGAGACGATGTAGAACAGTCCGGGTGGCAGCATCGTGCGGGGCGGCGAGCCGTGCGGCGACGGTCTTCTGGGAGGGTGCACGCGCGTGGCTGGAAGACATCATGGGCGCTGATCACGAACGGGGCTGGCATGCTCAGCCTCAGACACCGTGAGCGAGCTGGCCGAC
>JBBPMG010000359.1:0-25150 GCA_038090195.1 Boletellus deceptivus
CACTGATGTAAACAGTAGGATAGTATATAAGGGACACCCCCAACTCACTGGAGGACCCAGTCTTGTCCTCCTTGAGCTTGCCTGCTCAGATCTAGTACTTGACTCCTTGACCTAACAACACAGGTTACCAGCCTAGGTCTGGTAAGCAGTTATTTCATAAACCCACTAGATGTGGTGATCCCCCTCAATGAGGAAACCCTGTCGCTATACCTCGATCTGTTAACCATCCTGTGAGCCTGCCTTCCTTATTTGTACCTCTATGGTTACACTTCCACATTTGGATGTTACCACTCCCATGGTGTGTCTCTCATCATGCCACGTTTCCCCCACTTCCATATTGAGTAACTCCAACTACTATAGGCAGTACTACTGCATCCAGTTGGTACAGCAATGCTCAAGTATTTATATGAGTCCATGTACTGTACTTTTTCCCCAGCTAGTTCTATGCAATCTATGTGTAGTTGCTAGTCATCCACAAGTCCCTTTGTGAAGGGATAGTGAGACCAGGATCTCTATTAGTCTCGCACTACTACTGAAGTGTGCTTGACAGCTAGGACTATGCGTACGCGTAACAATCATGTGCCCTGTACATTGTTCTCTGACTATTGCTATTGGGTCACCTTCATCAATGACTACTCTCAATATTGATTTATCATACCCATAAGAGCAAAGTCTGATGTTACTGTTTCCTACAGGAAAACAAACTTGGCCAGCATATTCATACACACAGCAGCCTACATTAACAACTCCAACCTGTTCATTGCCCCTCCCAATATGGAATTCCCACTAGATATAGCATCCCTTTCTTTGTATCTTGATCTCATGGCTATTCTTTGATCAGCTGTTTCCATTTGTACTATAAATGGTTAGTTCCTACATCCAGACATTTATCCCTCTCACAGTACATCTCTTGTTGCACCACATTTCCCCACTTCCCATATGGGGTAACTCCAACTACTATAGATAGTACTACCAATTCTGGTTGGTACAGCTCTGCCCAAGTATTTATACAAGTCCTTGTAACTGTATAACCCCAGCTAGTTCAATGCAATCTACATGTAGCAATAAGCCACCCACAAGTCCAACCCATGGGTAGGATAGTGAGACCAGATCTCTATTAGTCTCACACTACTATTGAAGTGTACTTGACAGCTGGTACTATGCATATACATAACAAAAGAACTAGCTCATCCTTCAACCCCTGCTACCTAGCAGAAGGGTTAGAACCAGTGACACCACATTGTTCCATGCTCTGGACAAATCAGCTGATGAACACAAGATGAAGGAACCCCATCTTCAGCATCACAACAGTTGCCCTACAAAAACCCCTATCAGAGTGCCTTGCTGATTCTCCAATGTATTGCAGGAAGACCCTCCCCTGCTGTGAATCTGATCAGAAGGAGAAGACTCTCCTTCTCATTGTTAGCCCCTAGCCAGCCAGCAGGGCCAGTAGTGACTACAGAAGAGCCAAGTGCTCCATCACCATTACCATCCCCCCTTATCAGGGTAGAACCAGCAGTATCTGAGAAAACAGATAGCAATGAAGAAATGGCAGATGTGTCTAACTGAAACAATGACACCAAGAAGGGCAAGCTAAGAGCCACCCTAATCGGAGATTTCAGTGGATTATCAGAAGACATAGAGTGATAGATCATGTCCATGAACAAGTACTTTGCCATAAATGACCATGTTCACCAGAAAGATGAAATAGTAATGATCCTCACTTGTCTTAACAAGCTCACCAAAGGACAAGGAGCTGCATTTGTGGAAAGTTGGTACAAGAAGGCACCCAAATCAAAGTATGACAACTTTCTCAAAGCATTCTGTCTGTGTTCATCCCTTCTGGACAAAAAGAACAGGCCAGAAATGCAATCTATGATTTAAAGCAAAGTGATTTCCCAGACCTTGAGGAAAGGAACATCCCTCAATGACTAAAGAGAGGAAATTTTGATGCCTACACTATGACATTTGAATTACAGGTCTATCACAGTGAACTAGAGGAAAAACACAATGACATTCTTATAGATGTCCTAAGGAGAGGAGTAGATGGAAGACTAGCCAATATGATAGCAACCCTTAACCCCCAGCCTACCACATGGAAAGACTGGATCAAGTGTGCCCATACCTTTGACAAGAACTTCTGAAGGCTGAGGAAAATCAAGGAATGAACCCACTACATCCCATTTGCATCCTTCTCTAGAGCAATCACAACCAAGGATCCCAATGCCATGGATGTTGACCTCATATAACTTACCACTGTTGAAAGAGCAGAGCATATGAGAAACAACAAATGCTTCATATGCTGTCAAACTGGTTGTCAATCCAGTAATCATTGAAATGGAGGGACTCCTCAACTCCAGGATCAGGGCACCCCCAGAACTACCATAGCTCACACCACTACAACCAATGCCTTAGGAGAATTTATACAAAATAGTGATCTATCAAGGAATGAGCTGTTATGAATCCTACAAGTTTGCACCACTCCTGACAAAGAACAGGACATGTGTATCACCACCTTAGAGCAGGATTTTTGAAAGGGGGGACAGATTCAATGGCTATACTTCCAATAGATCTTGCTCCAGTATTTGTATTAGAAATGAACTCTAGAGTAATCAAACTCCTGATTTGGCTTAGCAAATCTGGCAAAGAAAAACCCATAGACATAACCATCCTGATCGACAGTAGGGCAACTGGATGTTTTATTCATAAATACCTGGTATTAGCAAACCATTGGAAAATGGACTGACTCTGAAAACTGTTTGTTGCCAATAACATGGATGGATCAAAGAATCAAGGAGGATTAATTCATTACTCTGTTTCCTTATGGCTTCTCATTGGAGAACAGGAAGAGACACACACCTTCCTAGTCCTTGACTGTGGAAAGGAACAGGTCATTCTAGGAATCACATGGCTACAAGAAACCAACCTCCATATCAATTGGGGCACTGGAGTAGTCTCTATTCCCCCAAGAACAAGGAAAATAGACCCAATCAAACTACAATACCTTATAAGATATCTAGAATTAGATCACCTCACTATCATCCAGACCACCTTGTCTATAGAACTTGTCCAGCAAGCAGGACCAGCAGCCACAAACTTACCAAAGGAGTTCAACAAATACTATGATGTCTTCAGGGAACCAACCAAAGGGGAACTTCTCCCACAATAACCATATGATCATGCTATAGAAATCATGTGTGACTTCTTTTCCAAAGTTGCAAAGACATATCCACTAAACCCCAAGGAATTGGCTGCATGTAAGGAATTTGTGGACAAACATCTTACATCAGGGAAGATACAACCATCCAAATCTCCTCAAGCTTCCCCTTTCTTCTTTATATAGAAAAAGGATGGAGGACTATGACCCTGTCAAGACTACAGGTACCTAAATCAACATATGGTAAAAAAACGCTTATCCACTCCCTTTGACTTCAGAGTTAATTGATCAATTAAAAAACTCCACTATCTTCATCAAATTTGATGTACAATGGGGATACAATAACATAAGAATCAAGGAGGGAGATGCCTGGAAAGCCACCTTTATCACTCCATTTGGTCTCTTTGAACCACTAGCCATGTTCTTCAGCCTCTGTAACTCTCCCCCCACATTCCAGGCTCTCATTGATGATGTCTTTTGAAATATGGTCACAGAAGGATGGCTTCTGATCTATATGGATGATCTTATCATCCACACTAATGGAGATTTGGCCCTTCACCACCAATGTACCAAACAAGTGTTGAAACACATGAGGGAGCATAAACTATATCTCAAGCTTTCAAAATGCTTCTTTGACATTGAGGAGGTCAAATACCTTGGAATGATAATTCAGCCTGGACACATCACCTTAGACCCAGTCAAACTGCAGGCAATCAAGGAATGGAAACCACCACAATCTGTCAAAGCAGTTCATTCCTTCTTAGGATTCTGCAACTTCTATCAGAAATTCATCCCAAATTTCTCTGAAGTCTGCCAACCCCTACACAATCTGACAAAAAAAGGGGCTGTCTGGAAGTGGATGGACTTATGTCAAGAAGCCTTTCTGTCCCTACAGGAAGTGTTCTGCACCCAACCAGTGTTACAACACCCAAAGGTGGAATATCCTTTCTTTATTATGACCAATGCCTCCCTTGTCACCTGTGGGGTGGTATTAATGCAAAAAGACTCAAATGGTGACCTCCACCCCATTGCCTATTTTTCCAAGACCTTTTCTCCTGAAGAACAGAACTATGATATTTATGATTGTGAATTGTTGGCAGTCATCAGGGCATTGGAAGAATGGTGACATTATCTAACCAGGACACAACATCTGGTAACCATCCTTATGGATCACAAAAACCTCACCCACTTTCATCAACCTCAGAAACTTTCTTGACAACAGGCTTGTTGGATGTTGTTCCTTCAGGATTTCAACCTTTCCTTCACCCACATCCCTGAAACTGGCATGGCACCTGCTGATGCCCTCTCTTGCTCCTCTTTGGAAGATACTGTACTACATCAGACAACCAGGATGTAATCCTTCTCTCCAATTCTCATCTCCTCAACACATTAGACATTACCCTTCATGACAAAATCACCCAATCCACCTCATCCAACCCCTTTGTTGTTGATGCACTGGCAGTATTGGATTAGGAGTGTTCTATTCTTCCTCAGGTTTTATGCACCAATTGGCACTTTGACAATGGGTTGCTTTATTTTAAAGGACATCTCTATGTCCCTGAGCCAGCCCAATGCAACCTTGTCCACTTGGTTTACACTTCCCTGGCTGGAGGACATACCAGCTATTTCCAACTCTTACACCTGTTACAGCATGACTATTGGTGGCTGGGCCTTTCTGGATTCATGTGAAAATACATTGCTGGCTACACCACCTGTCAGGCCTCCAAAGTTCTCACACACCTTACCCTTCCCCTGGCAACTCCTGTCACTAGCACAGCCACCCACCCATTTCAGTTGATCTCTATCAATCTCATCACCAATCTACCCCTGTCCTCCAGTTTTGACTCCATCATGGTCATGGTTGACCACAGCCTCATAAAGGGGGTAATTTTCACCCTGTGCTCCAAAACACTAGATGCCAAGGGCATCACCTCACTCTTTTTTCAAAAAGTATTCTCCTATTTTGGACTATATGAAAAATGTATCTCTGACAGGGGACCACAATTCACCTCTGCCTTCGTCAGAGAACTCACTCAATTATTAGAATATGATGTAGCCCTCTCAACCACCTATCATCCCCAAACTGATGGGGAAACAGAATGGGTAAATCAGGAACTAGAAACATACCTCCACATCTTCTGTCAAGGGAATCTGCACATATGATCTGACCTCCTTCCCATGGCAGAATTCTCTCACAATGTCATAGTACACTTGGTCACCAAACAAACTCCTTTCTCTCTCATGATGGGATACAGACCCCATGTCTACCCCTCTCTCAGAAAAACCATCCTCCCAGCCCTAGAACAACAACTCACCCTGTTAAAGAAAGCACAGGAGGTGTTACACATATGTGTAGTCCTAGCTGTCAAGCACACTTCGATAGTAGTGTGAGACTAATAGAGATCCAGGTCTCACTATCCTTCCACAGAGGGACCCATGGATGGCTAGCAACTACATGTAGATTGCATAGAACTAGCTGAGGAAAAGTACTGTACATGGACTCATATAAATACTTGAGTATTGCTGTACCAACTGGATGTGGTAGTACTGCCTGTAGTAGTTGGAGTTACTCAATATGGGAATGGGGGAAACATAGCATAATGAGAGACATGCCATGGGAGTGGTAATGTCCGGATGTGGAAGTGTAATAACTATTGTACAAATAGGGAAGGTGAGCTCACAGGATGGTTAACAGATCAAGGTATAGTGACAAGGTTTCCTCATTGAGGGGAATCACCGCATCTAATGGGTTTAGGGAGAGGAAGGAGTTGTCCATGTAAGCCAACGGGAATACTGACATATGGAGGGAACCAGCAAGTGTAGCCATAGACTGGGCAAGCCTGTAGTGTACCATAACATTACCTCCAATGTTGCTCTGAGACACTGACTCAGAAACCCTCAGAGGAGATGGATGGAGGGGTAGGTGGTCCATCCAGGGGAGTTTGTGAAGAGGAAGTGGCTCCATTATAAGGGTTTGTCTGGGTACAGGCAGCTGCCATGTGTCCTGCCCCTCCACAAGTGGTACAGAGGCGGAGGGGACAGGCATATTGTGGATGTCCTGGAGCGGAGGTGTGGCAGAAAGGGCAAGAGTAGTAGACACAGTCGACTCTGTAGTGGTTGAGTGATCCACAATGGTGGCACACTGCCCTCCGCTTGCACACTGGGGTAAGGGTTTGTGAATCATCCTCACTGGTCCAGTTTCCTGCCTCATGGTCGGAGGTCTGTCCCATCCAAATCCTGAGAGTTCAGACATGGGTGGATCAGCTTCTGTGTAGTCTGGGAGGTACCTGTGTTGTGGGAACGGGGTCAGGCAGCAGGGTGGAAGGGACAAGAGTGGCGAAGTTGATTGCTGGCGGTGGAATGGGTACAGATTACAGTGATACCAGGTATGATAGGACAGGATCTGGGGAACTGTGTTCAGAGTGTCTGGTCTGGTCCACCTCATGGGAGGGAGCGTCCTGCTAGTAGTATTCTTGGTATTCATCATTGGAGAGGAGGGCCAATCTGATTTGTAAAATGGGGAGGTAGACATTTTTTGGAAGGCGATAGATCAACAGTATAAGTCCTGTGGCTTTGAATAGCTTGAAAAGAGTGGTGCGGGCTCTACCAAGGTGGTGGAGGCTGTCGGCAGTGGTTATCCGATGGGGGAGTCCTAATTCCTTGATGGTACAAGAGGAAGCTAGCAAGTCTACAGTGAGCCTATGGGAATGAATGTAGAAGGAATAAAGTCTGAGCAAAAGAGAAAGGAAACTGTCATTCTCTCAATGAATCACTTGTTCCAGTACAAACACAGTGTCAGGAGAATCCAGAAGGTCAAAGATGAATCCTATCACATGGGAATCCGTGAGTCAATCTAGGTGGAGTAGGGGGCAATCTTCTAGGGAAGGAGGAAGAGAAGGATCTGCTATTCTATATTCAAGGTTTGGCAGTTGGGAAAAAGGTAGGTGTAAAGGTAATCAGGGAAAATGTTAAATCAGAGGGATGAAGTTGAAAGGGGATGGAACTGAGCATTCCTTGTCTAGAGGAAGGAAAAGAATCGGGATTTCTTTGAAAAGCGAAAAGTTCTTGAAAGACGTGGGCTGCATCTTCAGACTCACCACCCTGGATTGGCATTGCTGGTCCAGCCTCCATTGGTGGAGTCCTCCCCAGGAAACATCACTGAGAAACCCCAAGTCCACGTGACGTGGGGTGATTCAAATGGCTGGATAGGATCAGGAAGGTCCTCATTGGATGGTGGTGGTGGTTGGGCTGGAGTGGTGATGGCGACAGAGTACTGCACTTCATTCCAGAGACTGATGATGCACCGGTGGGAGTCCCAGACACAGAACTCTACTAGGAGAAGAGGAAGAAAAATAAAGGCAAAATAAAGAATGAGGAGGACAAAGGCAGGGGTTGGAAGAACGGGAAGGGAAGACATCATAGGTATTTGTATCGTAGGGTTTTCCTCCTTCAGCTGGGGTGTCTTCATTGACCAGTTGAGGGAAAATCCTTGGGGCAAGCTGCTTTATATGCATTTAGTAGTTGGCGTGCCCCTGCAGGTTCCATTCCAGTTCCCAAGTGTTCTCTGCTGTGGAATATCCTTTCCAGGAGACCAGGTACTGCCTTTGGCCTGTGGTACCTTGATGGCTTAGGATTTGTTGGACTTCATACTGGTCTTCTCCTGCAATGACATCGGGCTGCAGGTTGATGAAATTGGGGCTGTATTCCACAGTTTCTTGACATGGGGAAAGGAGTGAGGCATGGAATACTGGGTGTACCTTCCAGGTGGGAGGAAGCCACAATTGGTAGACTACAGGAGAGATAACCCTTTCTATTTCAAACAGGCCTTCCCATTGGGGGGCCTGTTTGCAAGAGGCGTACCTCATTTGGAGGTTCCTGTTATCTAGCCAGACCTTGTCACTGACTTTCCAGGGTCTAAACTTTGATCAGACTCATCCTGCCATTTGTTGCCTGGCTACATGATGGGTGTGCTGTGCCTCCTCCTGAGCTCTCTTTAGAAGTGTGAGTCATTCTTCCAAGGCAGGTAAGAAGGTTTTTCCAAGGGATGGGTAAGTGTGGGGTTTGTATCCCATCATGAGAGAGAAAGGGGTTTGTTTGGTGACCAAATAGGTGGTGGCATTGTGAGAGAATTCAACTATGGGCAGGAGATCAGACCACACATAGGGGTTGCCTTGGCAGAAGATGCACAGATAGGTTTCTGGTTCCTGATTTATGCATTCAGTTTCTCTGTCAGTTTGTGGATGGTAGGCAGTGGAAGGTGCAACATCATATTCAAGGAGTCTGGTGAGTTCTCTGACAAAGGTGGAGGCAAATTGGGGCTCCCTATCAGAAATGCATTTGTTGTGTAGTCCAAATTGGGGGAAGACTTTTTGGAAAAACAAAGAGACAATGCCCTTGGCATTGATGTTTTTGGTACATGGGGTGAAATTTACCCCCTTCGTAAGGCTGTGGTTGACCACGACCATGATGGAATCAAATCCAGCAGATAGGGGGAGATCAGTAATGAGATCAACAGAAACAGACTGAAATGGACAAGTGGTGGTGATAGTAATGGGGTTAGCCAGTGGAATGGTCGGGTGCATGAGAATTTTTGATGCTTGGCAGGTGGCACAGCCAGAGATGTACTTTCACATGAAACTGGAAAGTCCCAGCCACCAATAATCGCATTGCAACAGGTGTAAAAGTTGGAAAAAGCCAGCATGTCCCCTTATGCTGGAAGTATAGATGGAGTGGACCAGGTCTTGTCGTGCAGGTTCCAGGATATAGAGACATCCTTTGAAGTAGAGTGACTTGTTGTCAAACTGCCAATCCGTGCAAGAGACCTGAGGAAGGATGGATTTATCATCAGCTAGGGCTGTGAGTGTGTCAACGACAAAAGGGTTGGAAGAGGTGGACTAAGTGATCTTTTCCTGAAGAGCAAGATCTAATGAGCAGATGAACTGGTCCACAGAGAGTAAAGTTATATCCTTGTTGTCCAATTTGGTGTCTTTGACCAAAGGGTGAGAAAGTGCATCAGCAGGCGCCATACCCAATCCAGGAACATGTTTGAAGGTAAGATCAAAGTCTTGCAGGAACAGCATCCAACATGCCTGCTGTCATGACAGCTTTTGGGATTGGCGGAAGTAGGTGAGATTCTTATGATTGATGAGAATGGTCACCTGGTGTTGTGTTCCAGTAAGATAATTTTGCCATTCTTCTAAAGCATGGATGACTGCAAGTAGTTCTTGATCATAGATGTCATAATTCCATTCTTCCAGAGAGAAGGTCTTGGAAAAGTAAGCAGTTGGGTGAAGATCTCCGTTAGCATCTTTCTGCATGAGGACAGCTCCACACACGACTAGGGAAGTGTTGGTCATAACAAAGAATGGGTTTTCGACTTTTGGAAGCTGTAGAATTGGCCAGGTGCAGAAGGCTTTCTGTAATGCAAGAAATGCTCTTTGGCAGGAATCTGTCCAAATCCAAGTGGCTCCTTTCTTTGTAAGGTCATGCAGAGGTCTGCAAATCTCAGAGAAATTGGGGATGAATTTCTGATAAAAGTTGCAGAACCCTAGGAAGGAATGGACAGCTTTTACTGATTGTGGGGGTGTCCACTCACTGATGGCTTTTAGCTTGACTGGATCAAGAGTGATATGCCCTGGGTGAATGATCATCCCTAGATATTCAACTTCATTGATGTCAAAGAAACACTTTGAGAGTTTGAGGAACAATTTGTGTTCCCTCATTCTCTGCAGTACTTGCTGTGTCCACTGGTGAGGGAGTGCTAAGTCCCTGTCAGTATAGATGATGAGGTCATCCATGTAGATCAATAGCCATCCTTCTGTAACCATATCTTGAAATATGTTGTCCATGAGAGCTTGGAATATTGGAGGGGAATTGCAAAGGCCAAAGAACATGACTGTGGGCTCAAAAAGGCCAAAGGGGGTGATAAATGCAGCTTTCTACTCATCGCCTTCCTTGATTCAGACATTGTTATACCCCCCATCATACATCAAATTTGGTGAAGATAGTGGAGTTCTTTAATTGGTCAATTAGCTCCAAAATCAAGAGGAGTGGATAGGCATTTTTGACAGTGTGTTGATTGAGGTATCAGTAATCCTGACAGGGGCATAACCCTCCATCTTTTTTGACATGAAAAAGAAAGGGGAGGCTTGTGGGGATTTGGAAGGTCATATTTTCCCTGATGTGAGATGTTCATCCACAAATTCTTTGCATGCTGCCAACTCCTTTGGGTTCAGCAGGTACACCTTTGCCACCTTGGGTAGGAAGTCACACATGACATCTATTGTATGGTCATAAGAGCACTTTGGCGGTAATTCTCCCTTTGTTGGTTCGCTGAACACATCTGTATATTGCTGGAACTCCTTTGGCAAATTGGTACTTGTTGTTTTTGCTTTTTATGCCAGCTTGGTGGAAAGAGTGGTTTGGGCGATAGAAACGTGGTCGAGCTCTAAGTACCTTATGAGATACCTTTGCTCAATGGGATCAGTTCTAGGCATGTGGATGGATGGGATAGATACCACTTCAGTTTCCCAATGGATATGTGGGTTGATTTCTTGTAACCAGGTAATCTCAAGGATTAATTGTTCCTTTCTGCAGTCGATGACCAGGAAGGTTCGCAATTCTTCTTGTTCAGCAATCCGCAGGGTTAGGGTGACCAAATGTCAGATAAGGCCTCCTTGATTATTGGATCCATCAACATTATTTGTAACAAATAGTCAAGGAAGCTTGTCCATCTTCCAGCTGTTTGCCTGGACTAGATATTTATGGATGAAGCATCCCATAGCCCCACTGTCGATTAGGGCTTTGACATCAATGGATTTTTGTGGTTCATTTTTGTATAGTTGGACTGGGAGTTTGATTGCTCTAGAGTTCATTCCTAATACAAAGATGGGTGTGAGATCTATCGGAGAAGTAGCCATTGACTCTATCCTCCATCTCAAAAATCCTGTTCCAAGGTGATTGTCCTAACCTCCTGTTCTTCTTTGGGGGTGGTGCAAACTTTGAGAATTCGAAGTAACTCATTCCTAGAGAGATCGTTATTTTGAATGAACTCTTCTAAGGCATTAGTCTCAACCATTGTGATGGTGGTCTGAGAATGGTTTCTTTGTTCAGATGATCGGGGATGAGGGGTTCCTCCTTTTCTATGATTGGACAATCTACATCCCACCCTGTAGTATATGAAGCATTTATTATTCTTCATATGTTCTGCTCGTTCTGAGGGGGATAGTTGAATGGCGTCGATATCCATAGTGTTTGGGTCTTGAGTAGGGGTGGTCCGATTTGTGGAGGCAAATGGGAGATAGTGGGTTCATTCCCTAATTTTCTTGAGTCTTCAGAAGTTCTCATCAAAAGTATGTGCTCTCTTGATCCAGTCCTTCCAAGTTTCTGGCTGGGAGTTGAGTGTGGCCATTGTGTTGGCCAATTTCCCATCTACTCCTCTCCTTAGTACATTGATGAGGATTTCATTGTGTCCTTTATCCAATCCGCTCCTATAGGCCTGTAGTTCAAATGCAGAGGCATAGGAGTCAAAGTTCCCTCGTTTAAGTTGTAGAGGGATGTTCTTCTCCTCAGTGTCAGGAAATTCACTTTGTTTCAAATTGTAGATAACATTTTGAGCCCACTCCTTTTGTCCAGATGGAACAAAGGCTGCTTGAAAGGCTGCAAGGAAGTTGTCATAAGTGGAGTTGGGGGCTCAGTTGTACCAACTTTCTGTGAATGCTGCACCCTTTCCTTTCATGAGCTTGTTTAGACAAGTGAGGATCATTACTGGCTCATCTTTCTTGTAGATGTGGTCATTGATTGCAAAGTACGCATTCATGGACATTATCCATCTCTTGGTGTCCTCTGGTTGTCCACTAAAATCTCTAGGGAGGACTGCATGAAGCTCTCCTTTTTTTTCCGTTTGATTTGTGATAGCATCGGCCATTTTTTCATTGCTATTGGTTTTCTCAGATACTGCTGGCTCCACTCTAATAAGAGGAGACAGTAATGGTGATGGAGTAGTTGATTCTACTGTGGTTATGACAGGTCCTGCTGGCTGGACAGGGGCTAACAATGAGGAGGAAGGTCGTCTCCTTCTCACTAGGTTCACAGGAGGGGAAGGTCTCCCTACAATGTGTCGCAAAATTGATGAAGCACTCTGATACAGGTTCTTATATGGTAATGGCTGGTTCGGTTGAGACAGAGTTCCTTCATCTTCAGTATAGAACACTTCTTCATGTTCTTTGTCTGATCCTCAGGATGCACGGTACAACGTGGTGTCTGCAGGTTGGACCCTACTGCTAGGAAGCAGGGGTCTCAGGACGAGCTAGTTCTTTTATTATGCGTACATGTAGTCCTAGCTGTCGAGCACACTTTGATAGTAGTGCGAGACTAATAGAGATCTGGGTCTCACTATCCTTCTGCAGAGAGACTTGTGGATGGCTAGCAACTACACGTAGATTGCATAGAACTAGCTGGGGAAAAGTACTGTACATGGACTCGTATAAATACTCAAGCATTGCTGTACCAACTGGATGTGGTAGTACCACCTGTAGTAGTTGGAGTTACTTGATATGGGAATGGGGGAAACACAGCGTGATGAGTGACGTGCTGTGGGAGTGGTAACATCTGGATGTGGAAGTGTAATAACTATTGTACAAATAGGGAAGGCAAGCTCACAGGATGGTTAACAGATCAAGGTATAGTGACAAGGTTTCCTCATTGAGGGGAATCACCACATCTAATGGGTTTAGGGAGGGGAAGGAGTCGTCTGTGTAAGCCAATAGGAACATTGACATATGAAGGGAACTGGCGAGTGTAGCTGTAGACTGGGCAAGCCCATAGTGTACCATAACAGGAGGAAGCACAGCAAGCACATCACATCATCAGACAACAGATGGCCAAACAGATCCAATCAAAGTTCCAGCCTTAGAAAACAGGAGACAAAGTATGACTAGATAACAGGAATCTCCAAATGCAGTATGCCTCTCACAAACTGGCTCCCTGTCAGGAAGGACCATTTGAAATAGAATGGATTATCTCCCTGGTGGTATACCAATTGTGGCTACCTCCCACCTGGAAGGTACACCCCATGTTTCACACCTCCCTCCTATCCCCATATCAAGAGACTATAGAACATGGCCCCAACTTCATCAATCTGCCATCCAATGTCATTGCAGGGGAGGACTAGTATGAAGTCCAATAAATCCTAAGTCATTGAGGCACCACAGGCCAAAGGCAGTACCTCATCTCCTGGAAAGGGTATTCCACAGCAGAAAACACCTGGGAATCAGAAAGGAACTTGACAGGGGCTTATCAACTACTAAATGAATATAAGGCCACCTGACCCAAGGATTTCCCTCCAACCAGACAAAGAAGACAGTTGAGCTAGTACTACACCCCCATTCTACAAATAGTGGCTATGTGCTCTCTTCCTGTTCTCCCCATCCCCACACTAGTTCTCCTTTCTCTTTATTTTTCTTTTGTCTTTTTTCCTCTCTGTCTAGTAGAGCTCTGCATCTGGGATTCCCACCAGTGCATCATCAGTCTCTGCAATGATGTGCAATACACCATCACAGTCTCCACCCCACCACAACCAGCTTCCTTGCCTAACCACAACTTCCCCAATCCTATTCAGCCATCAGAATCACCCTGGGCCATGTAGACTTGGAGTTTTTTTGGTGACATTTCCTGGAGAGGACACCACCAACAGGGGCTGGACTGGCAATGCCAATCCAGGGTGGTGAGTCCAAAGACATAGCCTGAGCCTTTTTAGAATTATTCACCTTCCAAAGAAACCCAGATTCTTTTCCTTCCTCTAGACAGGGAACACTTTGTTCTATCTCTTTTCAACTTCACCCTTCTAAATTAACCTTTTCACCTATCACTTTTCAACCCTCTTTTCTTCCTACTGCCAAACCCAGACTATAGAAAATGGCAGAACCATTTGGATCGATTTCTGAAAATGACCACTCTCTATTATGCTTAGATCACCTTTCTGACTTCCATGTCATGGGATTCACATTCAACCTTCTAGATTCACCTGACATCATCTTAGCCTTGGAACAACTTTTCCAACAAGAAGTCAACACTTTCCTTCCATTAATCCTCAGATTATATTCTTTCTATGTACATACTTGCTGACAAACAGTGGATCTCCTCATCTCATCTTGCACCATCAAAGAATTGGAACTCCCCCATTGAATCTCCACTGTGCACAGTCTAACACACCTAGGACAGGCACATAATACTCTCTTTGAGTTATTTGAATTGGTGGGTCTTTTTCTGATATTGTATTGTCTTCTGGAACACCTCTACCTCCCCACTCTTCAAGTTCAACTCTCGTTACTTTCAGATGATGAACAGCAGGAATACTACTGGCAAGAGCCACTACCAGATGAGGTAGACCACCCCAGACACACCAACAACAGCCTCAACTCTCCTATCATACTACACTTGGTATCACCAGAACCCATACCCATTCCAACACTGGCAGTCAACTTTGCCACTCTCATCCCTAGTATCCTGCCATCCAATATCATTTCCCTTTCAGAGGTACTGATCTGACCATGCTGAAGCTGATCTGCCCATACTAGAATCTTTCAACAACATCTGGAATAGTCAACCAGAGATGAGGAGAATGATAGGACTCCTGAGAAGGAATCCCTGATCATTAAGGCACATAGAAGGAGAGCTGCATGCCATAGATGTGGCTCTCTCAACTATTACCACATCAACTGTCCCTACTATTCCTATCCATTCTGCCACACCACCACTCTGGGACATCCACAATACTCATGCCCCCTCTGTCTCTGCACCACCTGTAGGGGAACAGGCCATGTGGCAAGTGCTTGTATCCAGCCCACCACCTACAACAACATTGGACTGCATGGCAAGGGAAACACTTATGGATCACCTCCCCTTACACCTGTCTCAACTGCATCATTCTGAAATGGTGTCTCAGATGTATACTGGGGGTAATGTTACTGTTTCCTATGGGACAACAAACTCAGCCAGTGCATTCATACACACAGCAGTCTACATTGACAACTCCAACCCATTCATTGCCCCTCCCAACATGGAATTCCCACTAGATGTGGCATCCCTTTCTTTGTATCTTGATCTCATGGCTATTCTCTGATCAGCTGTTTCCATTTGTACTATACATGGTTAGTTCCTACATCCAGACGTTTATCCCTGTTATGTGTACATGTAGTTCTAGCTGTTGAGTGCACTCTCTATAGTGGTGCAAGACTAATAGAAGCATGATCTCATTATCCCCCTGTAGGTGGACTCATGGATGGCTAATCACTACACATAGATTGCATAGAACTAGCTGGGGTGTGTACAGTTACATGGACTCATATAAATACTCAGGCAGAGCTGTACCAACTAGAATTGGTAGTACTGTCTATGGTAGTTGGAGTTATCCAATTTGGGATTTGGGGAAACATGGTACAGTGAGAGATGTACTGTGGGAGAGATCAATATCTGGATGTGGGAATAGACCATCTATAGTACAAATGGGGAAAGCTGATCAGAGTATAGCCATAAGATCAAGGTACAATGGGAGAGATGCTGCATCTAGTGGGAAGTCCATATCTAGTGGGGAGATGAACAGATAGGAGTCATCACTATAGGCCACTGTGGGAGTGAATGTGCCACTAGAGTGTGCTAGCCCATAGGAAACCATAACATTACCCTCTGTGTAAGTCTGAGGCACCATTTCAGAATGGCAGAGTGGAGATGGGTGTAAAAGGAGGTGATCCATGAGGGTCTCTCTCGTCAGTTGAGAGAGAGTGGTGGTTGTGGGCAGTGGCCTGGGTGCAAATGCTTGCCACATGACTGGTTCCTCCACAAGTGGTGCAAAGGCATAAGGGACACACATATTGTGGATGTCCTGGAGTGGTGGTGTGGCAGAAGGGACAGGAGTAGTAGAGGCAGTAAACATGATAGTGGTTGAGGGAACCACATTGGTGACATGCTGCTTGTCATCTTCTCACTGTAGGGGTTGGTGATTCCTCCTCACTGGTCTTGTTGCTTTCCTTCTCTCTGGTTGACTGTCCCATACATTGTTGAAAAATTCTAGCACAGGCAGATCAAGTTCTGCATGGTCAGGCTGGTACCTCTGAAATGGGAATGGGGTTCATTGGTGGAGTACTGGGGATAAGAGTGGTGAAGTTGATTGCCAGCATTGGAATGGGTATGGGTTCCAGTGATATCAAGTGTGGTATGACAGGTATGTCAGGGCTGTCACTGGTGTGTCCAGGGTGGTCCACCTTGTCAGATAATAGTTCCTTCCAGTAGTATTTGTGTAGTTCATTGTCTGAAAGTAAAGCAAGACGAAGTCAGAGTGTGGGGAGATATAGGAGTTCTGGAAGATGATAGATCAAGGGAAAAAGTCCTGCTGATTTGAATAACTCAAAGATCGTAGTCCTTGCTTGTCCTAGATGGGTTAAGCTGTTGGTTGAGGTAATCCAATATGGGAGGCCTAATTCTTCTATGATGTGGGAAGAGGCTAGGAGATCTACTGTCTGATGGCATGCATGGATGTAGAAGGAGTATAGTTTGAGAATTAATGGGAGGAATGTGTCAGCTTCTTGTTGAAAAAGACATTCTAAGGCTAAGACCACATTGGAGGAATCTAGGAGATCAAAAATGAACTCTATGACATGAAAGTCAGAGAGGCAATCAAGACATAGTAGGGGATGATTGTTTTCCAAAAGTGGTCTGTATAAGTCTGCCATTTCTATAGTCAGGGTTTGGCAGTAGGAGAAAAGGAAGGTTGAAAAGTAATAGGAGAAAAAGTTAACTCTGAAGGATGAAGTGAGAAAAGAATGGAACAGAGTGTTCCTTGTCTAGATGAAGGAAAAGAATCAGGATTTCTTTGATATGAAAATAATTCAAAAAATGCATGAGCTGCATCTTCAGACTTACCACCCTGGATTGGCATTGCCAGTCCAGCCCCTGTTGGTGGTATCCTCTCCAGGAAATGTCATTGAGAAACCCCAGGTCCACATGGCCTGAGGTAACTCCTGTGTTTGGATAGGGTTGGGGAGGTCATGGTCTACTGGGGGAGCTGGTTGAGGCAGGGCAGTGACTGTGATGGCATACTGCACATTGTTCCAAAGACTGATGATGTGCCAATGGGAGTCCCAGATGCAAAGCCCTACTAGGAAAAAAGGAAGAAAAATAAAGGAGAAATAGAGGGAAAGAAGAATAAAGGTGGAGATGGGGAGAGTCAGGAAGGAGCACATGCTAGCTATTTATATGGTAAGGTTTTGGTGCTAGCTCAGGTGTCTTCATTGTCTGGTTGGGGAGAATTCCTTTGGATGAGTGGCCTTATATGTATTTAGTAGTTGGCATGCCCCTGTCAAGTTCCTTTCCAGTTCCCATGTGTTTTCTGCTGTGGAATACCCTTTCCAGGAGACGAGGTACTGCCTTCAGCCGGTGGTGCCTCAATGACTGAGGGTTTGTTGGACTTCATACTAGTCTTTCCCTGTGATGACATCAGGTGGCAGATTAATGAAATTGGGGCCATGCTCTGCAGTCTCTCAATATGGGGAAAGGAGGGAGGTGTGGAATACAAGGTGTATCTTCCAGGTAGGAGGTAACTGCAATTGGTATACCACTGGAGAGATGACCCATTCTATTTCAAATGGTCTTTCCTGTCAGAGGGCCAGTTTGTGAGAGGCATATCTCATTTGGAGATTCTGGTTGTCAAACTACACTTTTTCACCTGTTTTCTAGGGTTTGAATTTTGTTCTGATCTGTTCTGCCATTTGTTGCCTTGCAACATGATGTGCCTGCTGCACTTCTTCTTGTGCCTTTTTGAGGAGGGTGAGGCATTGTTCCAGGGCAGGAAGAAAGGATTTCCAGAGAGTGGTAGACACAGTGTTCATATCCTATCATGAGAGAAAAAGGGGTTTGTTTGGTGATGGAGTGTGCTGTGGTATTATGGGAGAATTCTGCCATAGGAAGGAGGTCGGACCAACTGTGGGAGTTCTCTTGACAGAATATTCAGAGATAAGTTTCAAGTTCTTGGTTGACACACTCAGTTTCTCCATCAGTCTGAGGATGGTAGGCAGTGGACAGGGCTACATCATATTCTAGTAATCTCACAAGCTCTCAGGCAAAGGTGGAGGCAAATTGTGGTCCACAATCGGAGATACATTTGTTGTGGAGGCTGAAGTGGGGGAATACTTTCTGGAAAAAGAGTGAGGGGATGCCCTTGATGTCTACCATTTTGGAACATGGGATGAAAATTACCCCCTTCATGAGACTGTGGTCGACCACAACCATGATGGAGTCAAATCTGGAAGACAGGGGGAGATCAGTGATAAGATTGACAGAGAGCGACTGGAATAGATGAGTGGCAGTGTTGGCAACAGGGTTTGCCAGAAGGAGTGTAGGGTGTGTGAGAACTTTTGAAGCTTGACAGGTGGCACAACCCATGATGTATTTTTGCATGAACCCAGAAAGTCCTGGTCACCAATAATCATGTTGCAACAGGTGTAAAAGTCAGAAATATCTGATGTGTCCTCCAGCCAATGAGGTGTGGATCGAGTGAACCAGGTCCCACCATGCAGGCTCAGGGATATAGAGATGTCCCTTAAAGTATAGGGACCCATTGTTGAAGTGCCAGTTGGCATGTGAGACTCTGGGGAGGAGAGAACAGTCTTGTTCCAAAGCAGCCAGAGTGTCAATAACAAAGGGGTCAGATGGGGTGGTCTGGCTGATTTTGTCATGAAGGGCAATGTCAAGTATGTTGACAAACTGTTCTTTGGAGAGAAGGGTGACTCCTTAGTTGTCAATGTCTGTGTCTGTTTGCAAAGAGCAAGAAAGTGCATTAGCTGGGGCCATACCCAATCCTGTGACATGGGTGAAGGACAAATCAAAATCCTGTAAGAATAGCATCCAGTGGGCCTGGCATCAGGATAGCTTCTGTGGTTGTTTGAAGTAGGTGAGATTTTTGTGGTCCATCAAGATAGTTACCAGATGTTGGGTGCTGGTCAAGTAGTGCCACCATTCTTTGAGGATGTGGATGACTACCAACAATTCTCTGTCATATATGTCATAGTTCTGTTCTTCTGGGGAGAAAGTTTTCAAAAAGTAAGCAGTAGGATGGAGATCACCATTAGAGTCTTTCTGCATCAAGACCACACTGCAGGTAGTTAAGGATGCATCTGTCATAACAAAAAAAAATGTTTGATTTGGAGGAGTTGTAAGACTGGTTGGATGCAGAATGATTTCTGTAGGATTAGAAATGCCTGTTGACATTGGTCTGTCCAATTCCAAGATGCTCCCTTTTTTGTTAGATCATGCAAGGGTTAGCAGATTTCAGAGAAATTTGGGATGAATTTGTGATAGAAGTTGCAAAATCCCAAGAAGGAGTGGATTGCCTTTACTGATTGCAGAGGTGTCCACTCTTTGATTGCTTTTAACTTGACAGGATCCAAGGTGATTTGTCCTGGTCAGATGATCATCCCTAGATACTCTATTTCTTTGATGTTGAAGAAGCATTTTGAGAGTTTGAGATACAGTTTATACTCCCTTATACACTTTAGCATGCACTGGGTCTGCTGGTGGTGGAGTGTTAAATCCCCATTTGTATGGATGATGAGGTTGTCCATATAGATAAGGAGCCATCCCTCAGCAACCATGTCTCTGAATATATCATTCATTAAAGCCTGAAACATTGGTGGGGAGTTGCAGAGACCAAAGAACATGACTGTGGGATTGAAAAGTCCAAATAGTGTAATGAAGGCAGCTTTCCAAGTATCACCTTCCTTGATCCTGACATTATTGTACCCCCATCATATGTCAAATTTGGTGAAAATTGTGGAGTTTTTCAGTTGATCTATTAACTCCAAGATGAGAGGAAGGGGGTAGGCATTTTTCACAGTGTATTGATTTAGATACCTGTAGTCTTGGCATGGATATAACCCTCCATCCTTCTTTTGCACAAAAAGGAAAGAAGAGGCTTGTGGCGATTTGGATGGTTGTTGTTACAATACGTTATGGGCTTACCCAGTCAACAGCCACATTTGCCAGTCCACCCCTTACAATGGTGTTCCCATTGTCTTACGGGGACGACTCCTTTCCATCCCTAAACCCATTAGAAGCAGTGATCCCCCTCAATGAGGAAACCCTGCCTTTATATCTTGATCTGTTAACCATCCTGTGAGCTTGCCTTCCTTATATGTACTTCTACAGTTACACTTCCACATCTGGATGTTACCTCTCCCATGGCACATCTCTCATCATGCTGCATTTCCCCCATTCCCATATTGAGTAACTCCAACTACTATAGGCGGTACTACCGCATCCAGTTGGTTAGCAATGCTCGGGTATTTATACAAGTCCATGTACAAGTATTTTCCCCAGCCAGTTCTATGCAATCTATGTGTAGTTACTAGTCATCCACGAGTCCCCTCACGAAGGGATAGTGAGGCCAGGATCTCTATTAGTCTTGCACTACTATCGAAGTGTGCTTGACAGCTAGGACTACGCATACATGTAACAAAAGAACTAGCTCATCCCTAGACCCCTGCTTCCTAGCAGAAGAGTCCCACCCACCGACATCACATCATACCGTGCCCTGAGGGGATCAGACAAAGAACACGAAGAGGTGTTCTATACTAAGGACAAAGGAACACCATCTCAGTCAACACAGCCATTACCATATGAAAACCTGTACCAGAGCACCTCGCTGATCTTGTGACGCATCATAGGAAGACCTTCCCCTGCTACAAACTCAGTAAGAAGGAGATGACCTTCCTCCTTGTTGTTAGCCCCTGTCTAGCCAGCAGGACCGATTGTAACCACAGTGGAACCAACCACCCCATCACCATTACCCTCCCCGCTTATTAGGGTAGAACCTGCAGTATCAGAGAAAACTGATAATGATGAAGAGATGGCTGACGCTTCTGCAACCCAGGCAGAGAAGAAAGGAGAGCTTCGCACTGCTCTCCTCAGAGATTTTAGTGGCCAATCCAAGGACACTGAGAGATGGATCATGTCAATGAATGCATATTTCATGATCAATGACCACATCTACAAGAAAGACAAACCAGTAATGATCCTCACTTGTCTTAACAAGCTGATGAAAGGAAGAGGGGCTGCTTTCATAGAAAGTTGGTACAACAGAGCCCCAGACTCCACCTATGACAACTTCCTAGCAGCCTTCCAAGCCGCCTTTGTTCCATCCAGACAAAAGGAACATGTCTGAAATGTTATCTATGATTTGAAACAAAGCGAGTTCCCGGATACCAAGGAAAAGAACATACCCCAGCAACTTAAACGGGGAAATTTTGACTCTTATGCTTCAGCCTTTGAGCTGCAGGCCTATCAAAGCAGATTAGATAAAGGACACAATGACATTCTCATTGATGTCTTAAGGAGAGGAGTAGACGGGAAACTAGCCAATGCCATGGCTACACTCAATCCCCAACCAGAAACCTGGAAGGATTGGATCAAGAGGGTGTATACCTTTGACAAGAACTTCAGGAGGCTCAGGAAGATTAGGGAACAAACTCACTACCTCCCATTTGCTTCTACAGCCTGAGCTGTTCCCAATCGTGACCCAAATGCCATGGACATTGACTCCATTTGCCTCTTCCCCACTGAAAGAGTGGAACACATGAAGAATAACAAATGCTTTGTGTGTCATTGAGTTGGGTGTCGCTCCAACAACCACAGAAAAGGAGGGGGATCTCAACCTACAGGAACCTCCTGAAGCCAACATCCCCAGACCATGGTGGCCACAGTAGAAACTGATGCCTTAGGGGAATTTATCCAGAACAGTGATCTCTCCAGAAACAAGCTTCTGCAGATCCTCAAAGTCTGCACAACTCCTGAAGAAGAACAGGAAGTCCAGGTGGCCACAATAGAACAGGATTTTTAACAAGGAGGGTAGAGTCAATGGCTACACCTCCTATAGACCTTGCACCTGTTTTTGTACTAGGAATGAACTCTAGAGCAATCAAACTCCCAGTTCAACTATACAAATTCAACTTGCAAAAATCCATTGATGTAACAGCCCTGATCAACAGTGAGGCCACTGGGTGCTTCATCCATAAATACCTGGTCAAAGTGAGAGGATGGAAAATGGATAGGCTCCCTCGACCATATGTTGCAAATAATGTCAATGGTTCCAATAACCAGGGAGGACTCATTTGACACTTGGTCACCCTAACCCTTTGAATCACGGATCAGGAAGAGAAGTGGACTTTCCTGGTGATTGACTGTGGAAAGGAGCAAATGATCCTTGGGATTACTTGGCTACAGGAAGCAAATCCACAGATCAATTGGGAAACTGGAGTGGTGTCCATCCCATCCCTCATTCCTACACAAAAGACTGATCCCATTGAGCAAAGATATCTTCTGAGATACCTGGAACTGGACCATCTTTCCATTGCCCGAACCACCCTCTCCACCGAATTGGCACAAAAGGCAAAGATAACAAGTGTGGAGTTACCCAAAGAGTTTCAACAATATTCTGACATATTTGGTGAACCCACGAAAGGAGAATTACCACTGAAACGCCTTTATGACCACACAATAGATGTCACATGTGACTTCCTACCCAAAGTGGCCAAGGCATACCCTTTAAACCCAAAAGAATTAGCAGCGTGCAAAGAATTTGTAGATGAACACCTCGCATCTGGAAAAATACGACCTTCCAAATCCCCACAAGCCTCCCCCTTCTTTTTCATGTCAAAGAAGGATGGAGGACTGTGCCCATGTCAGGACTACCAATATCTCAATCAGCACACTGTCAAAAATGCTTACCCTCTCCCCTTGATCTTGGAATTAATTGATCAATTGAAGAACTCCACTATCTTTACCAAGTTCAACGTATGATGGGGATACAACAACATTCAAATCAAAGAAGGCGATGAGTAGAAAGCAGCATTCATCACTCCTTTTGGCCTTTTTGAACCTACAGTGATGTTCTTTGGCCTTTGTAACTCACCTCCAACATTCCAAGCCTTAATGGACAACATATTTCGAGACATGGTTACAGAAGGATGGCTACTGATCTATATGGATGACCTTATCATCCACACCGACGGGGACTTAACACTCCATCATCAAAGGACATGATGAGTATTGCAGAGAATGTGGGAACATAAACTATTCCTAAAACTCTCCAAGTGCTTTTTTGATGTCAACGAAGTTGAATATCTTGGGATGATTATCCATCCAGGACACATCACCCTCGATCCTGTCAAGCTGAAAGCCATCAGCGAGTGGACACCTCCACAATCCGTAAAAGCCATCCGTTCCTTCCTGGGGTTCTGCAACTTCTATCGGAAATTCATCCCCAATTTCTTGGAGATCTGCAGACCCCTACATGACCTTACAAAGAAAGGGGCTGCCTGGGCATGGACAGATCCTTGTCAGAAGGCTTTTCTTGCCCTGCAAAAAGCCTTCTGCACTCGATCGATTCTCCAGCTTTCCAAGGTCGAACATCTGTTCTTCATAATGACTGATGCCTCCCTAGTAGCTTGTGGGGCAGTCCTCATGCAGAAAGATGCCAACAGAGATCTTCACCCAACTGCTTACTTCTCCAAGACTTTTTCTCCAGAGGAACAGAATTATGACATCTACAATTGCGAACTGCAAGCAGTTATCCATGCCCTGGAGGAATGGCGAAATTATCTAACCGGAACACAACATCAGGTGACCATTCTCACAGATCACAAGAACCTTACCTATTTTCGCCAACCTCAAAAGCTTTCATGAAGACAGGCGCGGTGGATGCTATTCCTGCAGGATTTCGACCTTACCTTCCAACATGTCCTAGGATCTGGTATGGCACTGGCCAATGCACTTTCTCGCTCCTCAAAGGAAAGCACCAAGTCTGATAACAAAGATGTTACCCTCCTTCCTACAGAACAGTTCATCCACACTATTGATCTCACCCTTAAGGACAAAATTGCTCAATCTACTCCTTCCAATCCTTTTGTCATTGACACACTCGCAGCATTGGCTGAAGATAAATCCATCCTCCCCCACATTTCCCCTGCCAACTGGAACTTTGATGATGGCTTGCTTTACTTCAAAGGATGACTTTATATCTCTGAACCTGCCTGCCAAGATCTGGTCTACTCCATCCATACTTCTGGTGCCGGAGGACATGCTGGCTTTTTCTAGCTCCTACACCTGTTGCAATGTGATTATTGGTGGCCAGGGCTTTCTGGTTTCATGTGAAAGTACATCTCCAGGTGTGTCACCTGTCAGGCATTGAAAATTCTCACACATCCAACAATTCCACCAGCAAACCCCATTGCTAGCACCACCACTTGTCCATTTCAATCTGTCTCTGTTGATCTCATCACCGATCTTCCCATATCTGCCAGTTTTGATTCCATCATGGTTGTAGTTGACCACGGCCTTACAAAGGGGGTAATTTTCACCCCTTGTACCAAAAACATCAATGCCAAAGGCATCACCTTGCTGTTTTTCCAAAAGGTTTTCCCCCAATTTGGACTTCATGACAAATATATTTCCAACAGGGGCCCCCAATTCGCCTCAGCCTTTGCCTGAGAATTCACGTGACTCCTCAACTCCTCAAATATGATGTCGTCCTCTCCACAGCCTGTCACCCACAAACTGACAGAGAAACAGAACACGTAAACCAGGAATTAGAAACCTATCTGCGAATCTTTTGCCAGGGAAACCCCCATGTTTGGTCAGATCTCTTACCCATGGCTGAATTCTCTCATAACGCCGCTGCCCATTCCATCACCAAACAAACCCTGTTCTCTCTCATGATGGGATATGAACCCTGTGCTTACCCATCCCTTGGCAAGATGTTCCTCCCTGTGCTGGAAGAATGACTCACTCTCCTAAAAAGAGCACAGGAGGAAGCATAGCACGTGAAACAACTGCTTACCAGACCTAGCTGGTAACCTGTGTTGTTAGGTCAAGGAGTCAAGTACTAGATCTGAGCAGGCAAGCTCGAGGAGGACAAGACTGGGTCCTCCAGCGAGTTGGGGGTGTCCC
>JBBPMG010000360.1:0-24996 GCA_038090195.1 Boletellus deceptivus
GATAAGTTCTAACGGCAAACACCAGGGAGAGGTACTTGAATGTAATCGAATCGACCTGTCAGAATGCACAAAGTGCCCGACGGATTGAGGCATTCCTCAATGTACCTACGACCACGGCTTGGACGCTTGTCGCTGTGGTATGCCAGCCATAAAAACGATCCTGAATTCCCTATGTGTCCAAGTGGTTCTCTGACATCGTCGACGGCACTACACAACTATTAATCCCCTTGAACGAAGCTTGGACTTTTCGGAGCACGATAAGCCATCTCCTCGAGACTACATATACGTTCCTGGCTTTAAATGCATGATCGCCGTGGGAAGCGCTGCTGCTGGAGATCTCCAAGGTTTGACCACAGCGCACCACCCAGTTCGTCCTGTGAATTTGTAACGGCTAACAGAATACCGTTGAAAACCTGTGTGGAAACTGACTTTGCAGCCTTCAAGGCTGCGTTGTTTCCACAAGATTTTGTACTGCTTTCTGGATCCAGACAGCGGACTATGGGATCTAATTGCGCAAGACGAGTTGATTCTGTACGTGCCAGTGGGAAGTACCAATCATAATGGTTGGAGGGTTTACCGATAGCGTTTTTTATTTGCTCGAACGTATTCGTCTTGATTTGATGCCTACCTCGTGATACGCTTCTGGTAGGGGGTAGAATCGGATTCCATGTGCAACGGGATGGGCGACTGGCACTTTGTCATAGTGTCGCTGGCTTTGAATCATTATGATTATCAGGCGGTGTCAGAGTCGCAGAGGCCTGATTTGTGCTGTTCGGACGCTAAAGCCAACCCAACCGTGGGAGTGAGAAAGTCTCAATGGGACGCCCGCCTGTCATTGGACAGGCGAGGCACGTTCAACCTGGACAGCCCATAAATCGCGATAACGAGCAAGCACTATGTCACGCTCTCAGCTCTTCCTCTGGATTCAAAGATGGTCCGTTTTGCTACTGCTCTCGCACTGGGAGCGACCGTTGCCCTGGCTGCCGGGCCTTCTGCAAACTGGCGGGAGAATATCAAGTATGTGGTGGTACTTGTCCAGGAAAACCGGTGAGAAAATCCTCTCCATGTTGTCACCGAGCGGGTTGGCTCACTACCCACGACTTCTCGATAGGTCCTTCGATTCATTCTATGGCGACCTCTCCTACCGCAGCGACATTGACAACATTCGGAATTTACGAAGCAGATACTGCAATCCAGTACGCTACCCACCTTGTTTCATTTTACAGTGACACATGTGCGGTAATCGATAGGCCAACCTTACCTTGACCGAGTCCACGCAGATCTGCGCTGAACCTACCGGCCCTAACGTATCCCCCGATGACCCGAACCACTCCATCACGGGCACCACCTACCAGCTCTTCTCGACTTACCACCCCGATGAATTAGGCGCGCCTGGGGTCGTCGAGGCGCAGCAAAGCATGCTTGGATTCGTTGTCGAACACGAGGTCACCTACAGCACTTATAACCTCGCCCGCGCCTCCGTGGTCATACGCTACCTCCCCGAGGAGATGATACCCGTGTATCGCACGTTGGCCGAGAACTACGTTGTCTTCGATCGCTGGTTCTGCGATGTGCCTGGACCTACAAACCCCAATCGGTATGTCTCACTCCGCGATTCCCACCATGACCCCACGTCTCGGGACGCGTTATGACTGACGGCGCACCTCACGGCAGGGCGTACATCACCTCTGGCACGTCACACGGACACGGGCGAAACGATGTCGCTTTCAACATATTTGGACTTCCCCAGCGCTCAATCTTTGAGCAACTCGACGAGGCCAACGTCACGTGGACGAACTATTACAACTCTAGCTTCAACCCGGACGCCGAGTTCTACCAGTGGACGTACACTAGCGGCCGGAACGAGACCAACGTCAAGCCTATCGCGCACTTCTTTGCGGACGCCGAGGCGGGCAACTTGCCTCAGTTCACGTGGATCAACCCCGAGGTGGGCAATATCGTTTTCTACGTCCACCTTTGAGGGCGATTTTACGTGCTAATCGCGTTTTTTTTTCTTTGGGGATATGTAGTGCTGTCGTTATGATTCGATGCATCCTTCGAGCCCCATCAACATGGGCGAGGCGTGGACGAAGAAGGTTTACGAAGCACTTCGCAGCTCGCCCCAATGGGACAACATGCTCTTTCTGATCACGTTCGACGAACATGGTGTAAGTCAAAGCTGTCCTTTTGTTCTTTCTTTTTGGTGGGGAGACATATCGGCCCAGAGATCTGACGTGCCTTGCCGGTTTATCGATTGCAGGGTTACGCGGACCACGTGCCCCCACCTGTCGGCGTTCCCCCGGGCGACAACCTGACGTACACCGAACGGGCCCAAGATGGACAAAATTATACGTTTACGTTTGACAGACTCGGCCTTCGGTAAGTCCGCCCTTGCCTCGACTCAAAACCTTGCGCCGCACCCCTTGGAAGAAAATGATTTGCTTAAATGAATGAAACAATGGCTCAGCGTACCCACCATCGCCATCTCGCCGTGGGTCGAGAAAGGCGCGCTCGAGCACCTGGCACAAGACGGGACAGTCTACAGCCATTCGTCCCTTCCCGCGTTTATCAGCAAGGTGAGACTTTGTCTGTCCATGTGCTCTGCTTCCGATTCCTCATGCCTTTTGTTCGTGTGTCGTGTATGGTTGGACTTTGGGAAAATCACGCGCGACATATATAAACAAAAAGCTATGGAACCTCGATGACGGTGTGCCGCTCACCCCGCGCGTCGCGTCCGCACCGACGTTCGAGCACCTGATCACGGACGAGCCTCGCGGGGATAGCGACACGCCGTTGACACTACCCCAGCCATGGGGTTACACGAACAACGGCGCAGGCCATCCAGCGCCTGCTCCGGAAACGATATCGCTGAAGTCTCGATTAGTAGACAATCTCGAGTTTCTCGCTCAGGCATACGAGTGGGAGGATGGGCGTGCGTGAAGACGGTGGCGAAGACAATGAGGGCGATGATGACATGGTGCTGTTCGGTTCCACTTCCTGCATGAAGATTTCTTTTGGAGAGATATACATTTTTTTTCTTAGCGGGGACGAGATCGGGAGCGTTTTGTGTATATATACCAGATTTCTCGAGGTGCATCATTCGTCTATGCGGGTTGGAGACGTAACGTCTCCATCTCTGGACATATTGTCCATGTCTAAGGCGAGAGCTCACCTAGCCCAAGGCCGGAATGATCAAGAAAGAGGAAAGCTGGGACACCATACGCGTCCCTTGGGGAAAGCGGAGAGGGGAGTAATAAAGCCAGGTGAAAGGAAGTAAATTAAATATCTTCCGGCGATCGATTTCAGTAAAACTGGACGTGGATAACGCAATGACGAGTGGCAGATCAACGAGGAACACTGATCAGCTGAGACGGCAAGGACAAGTCATCACTTGCCTGATCTAGTACGGCACTCGAAGACGAGACGCTGCCCTGCCCAGCACTTGAAGGACGGTCCTGGTCCTGATGCACCGGCGGCGGCTGACTCGGCTGGAAGCGAGGAATTGCATGCAAACGAGTGTGACGTCAGAAACATTTCGATTTTGATTCAGTTCATTCAATACGGGAAAAGCTTGAGGGACGACCAACACTCACCCCAGCGACCACATTGGTGCTGTGGTTACTGCTACTGTTGTTGTTGACGTTGTTTGGGTTGGGGTTGGGATTGCTGCTGCTGCTGTTGGCGGCGGCGGGGTTTCCACCCACACCTAGTCCACCGCCTCCGGCCGTCGCGTGCACGAGCCCGCTGAGGCCTTCCTCCCGTGGGACGATGTCGATCAAAAAGTCAAACTGGTCGGATTTAGCGAGCGCTTTGGCGATGTCAGCACGGGAAAGAGTGCGGCGCTTGTTCGAGTCGGCGATGATGAACGCGCGTGCTGTGATTTCGGATATGAAAACTAGAGAGCGAGTGATGTGTGCGGGCGGGTGCCCAGTCAGCGATCATGAATCGTTGTGCGTGGGCGTGGCATGACACAGAGTGGGAGAAAGTGAAATGTGGATGATAAACCACGGCAACGAACAAGCGGGGCGTAGACATAGAACAAATACAAATACGCAGAGGGGAAGGGGGAAGGAGAAGCGACGGAATAACGCACTCTCACAAGCCTTGCAGAATAGGATGGGCGCATCTGCAGCGATCATCTGTCACGCTACATATTGAGCGCTCTCTCCACGCGCACGCATCCATACAACCGTCCCATGGCGCCAGAGACGCACCTTGACCTCGGGATCGCTCTTCATGACCTTTTTTATCCTCGCTAGCGGAAGGGGCGGGTGTCTATAATCTGGGGTTTCCTGCTCGGCAGCATCAACCTGGCGCTGCCAAAAAGAGCGAAGAAATTCGTTGAGAGGCTCGCCGGGCTGGACGTACGGCGTCGTGGGCGACATGGGCGAATGTGAGAAGGGCAACACCACGGGCAAGGGTGTGTGGCTGGTAACCCTATTCTGGGGTTATTGTCGTGAGCAGAGATTATGTAACACAACATTAGGCGACTTGCCACGTGGGCACTGCTTCCCACACCACCGGGCCGGGTGTAATTCAAGACAGCGGTACCGTCGGAACGAATGAGTGCTCTTATCTGCGAAATAGCAATGAGGCATCTTCCGCCAACTCGATCCTCATTAGGTGATATATCGTTTCGAACCTCAGCGCCCAAGAGCGCCCGTCCAGCTTGTGAGTGTTTGGTGTCGTGCTGCGCTTCTATGAGTGCCGGTACCCGACCGTCCTAGCCCCGCTCTTCAAAAAGTCCTCACGGGAAACGTGTTTGCCTGATTGACTCTTACCTTTCTGCCATGAACGTCAGCCTGCGACAGGTGAAGATGGACGCTTCACAGACGGCGTTCATCACCTCCACCGGCACTGTCCTATTCACCTGCTACTTGAAGCGTGATCAGCACGGGTTCTGGTCGACGTCCGCGATCACGTCGATCGATGACCAGGGATCCATAGTCCAGGTCGGGCACATCAAATGGAACGAGCACACAGAGAGCCCACCTGCGCTGTGCGTGCGAGCGGGTCTAATGGAGCTGCGCACAGTTGGCCACGAGGATTCCTACGTGTAATCCGCACCCCTTCTTCCAGAGCGCCCGCGTCGCCTAACGAATACGCTTAGTACGACCATTTTCCGGGGGAGCGATAGGCGAGTTTATCGATGGGGAGAGGAAAACGATATCGTCACCGTAGGTGCTCTCACTCACATACTTCTCACCTCTGAGTTCTTTGCTTTGCGCCGTCTAGCTTTCTGCAGATAGGGGTTCTCTCGCTCCAGTAGCCATGGCCTGTGATGACGCCCAGTCGACTACAGAAGAATCGATTCTGTGTATACAGCCAACAGGATTCCATCTTCTCCACGAGATCGTGGCAACATTCATAGTCTTTGAAAGGTTACGTGGGCGATCTCTGACAGTCTGGGGCCACGACCGAATAGCTCGCGTCGTCGCCTCGAGTCCCCGCACAGGTGATAATGTTACCATATTTAGTCGAACATGTGGACTGACTTCTTGCCAGGCACTCGTACCCTTCTTGGTCAGCCCCGGATCCAACTCACCAAAGATAGTCACTGGACGTGAGCGCATCCATACAAAATGCTTCCATGAACTCACCTCATCTTCGAAAGCCGCATAGATCACGCACCTTCCCCGAGGCTACATGGCTATCAGGACGGAACAGGCCATCATGTGCCTCGCCTGACAGTCCGGTACGTCATGCCGTGAGCAAGGAGCTCAGTCTGATTTTAGATCCGTGGCACTGGAATCAGATATCTCACGCGTTCTGCCGCCGACCTGACTGGTGAACTATCCAGGCGGTACAAGTATCCATCCGCATACGGAGGGTTTGGTGATATCTGGAAATGCGACTGGCTCAAAGATTCGCGGGTCATCGAGGTCACTCGTCGGTTCATAACATCGATGCGGCCCTGACTCGGTAATCCGCAGGTTGCTGTCAAAGTGATGAGGACGAACCTGATGGGAGGCCAGGGTGAAAGCGAAGCCAAGGTATTGTGTCATCTGGTGCGATCGTATCACTGAATTAGCTGAATGATCACAGAGAATCGGTCGCGAGTTGAAGGTTTGGGTGAGACTGGAACACGAATGTGTACTACCACTTTATGGCATCACCTTTGATTTCGGCGCATTTCCGGCGATGGTCTGTCCCTGGCTGGAGGGCGGGACGTTGAGCAGATACCTCGAGCGTCACGAAGAGCTTTCAGTCCGCACCAGGTTGCAGTTGGTGAGCTTGCGCCCTGGCGTGACGTCATTTCTAGGCTTATCGGCCTTATTAGTTAAGCGACGTCGCCGATGGACTTCAGTATCGTGAGTGTGCACGATCACGGCGTGATGGCATTAACAGCGTTTTCAAGTCCATGGGTGTGGCATAGTCCACGGCGACCTGACTGGTGTATGCAGCCTTCGATGATGATGTGTCCTCTGTGACTCACCTCTCTTCGGGCAGTCGAATGTACTCATCAAAGACAACGGGAAAGCTTGCCTGTCTGATTTTGGGCTCTCGCGGATCTTTATGGAAACCACAGGTAGCTGTTACCTTTCGTCAACCATTCGAGGAAGCGTGCGCTGGGCGGCACCGGAGTCGTTCGCGGTCGCTGAGGAAGAGGAAGAGCCAGTACACGTTTTGCCAACGCCAGAGAGTGACATATACTCGTTTGGATCGACCATGCTTCAGGCTCGTATTATGCTTTCGTGACTCGTGACGTTTTGCACGTGCTAAAATGTCGGCATCGTCCCAGGTGCTGACGGGCAAGGTACCTTACCATTATTACAAGTACGACGCACAGGTGCTCGTCGCGTTGTCGCGCGGGTTGAGGCCTGCACGTCCAAGCGAGCCGCCGATCGAAGATGCTTGTTGGGAATTTATGCAGCGGTGCTGGGCTCGCCAGGGCAAGGAGTCGAACGGAAACGTGCGGCCCTCCACCGAGGATGTGGTCGCGTTCTTGTCTGTTGCTAGATGTCGTGACCGTGGATAGGTCGGAAGTGCTTACCTAGAAAGAAAAAATAAAGAAGGAAGATATTTCGTTTTTATGGTGCCACCGCCTTCGCCTTGCTTGCGTATGACTCATGGTTACTAATCGTGACGTCGTGTCACACGCTCATTTGCTACGTCCACACGCCTGAAACACAGCAACTCTGTGGACCGAGTGGAGCTCTTGTTCGCGTCGCGCACCATCACCTGAAAGAACACCGGCAAGTGAATAGAAATGAGTCGCCGAAGGACGAACAACGTGCGGGGTCCGACGTCTGCTCTGACTGAATTCCTACGCGTGCGTCCTTTTTTTTCTTCTCCCTATTTCCCCTGTTTCCCCTCTTCGTGTTACGCGTATTTTCCATCTTCTCGACGAGTTTCGGTGCAGTTCGGATGGCTAATGGGGGGAATATTCAGGAAACTGGTATCAATCCGGCGACGATTGCGCGTCGCGTCGCCACGAGGGATCAACTTCAATCCCAAAGCGCCGTACAGGATGCCCCTGGGGGCGAAGGTGGGGGAGAGGGTGCAGGTGGGGGCCGGAACGAGGGCGAAGGTGAAGATGAGGGTGCTGGGCAACCTGTGGAGTCGACCAGTCGACGGGCCCGAATAGGCGTCGTACGTCCATTTCGGCCTCCTTTCTTCTTCCGTGTGCTCTAACGCAATGCGCACGCTCAGAGCAGCGGGTACGTATCCGACCAGCTTGATGAACAGGAGGAGGCATCGCCAGTCAAGAAGCGCAAGGGTGCAAAAGGCAAGGCCATAGCGACAGCGAGAAGCAAGGCGAAGGCAAAGAAGATGGCGAAAGAGGACGGCAAGTATGAAGGGTCGTCCGAAGACGAGTACACGGCCCTCTCAAGGCGTATATGGTCTGCAGGTGGCGCGACCAGCGACCCAAAAAAGCCGCCCGTGGGGAGCTTCGAGACATGTGTACGGTGTGAGAAGCAGTTCACGGTGGTGAGGACGACACACACTAGTTTGGTCGGTGTCTCATTTGTATGCTTTTTGTTCCCTCTCCCTCGATAGACGAAATACACGCTCGCAGCGAATCCACCCCCGGGTTATCTCTGCCACCAGTGTGCCAAGGCGACCGGGGCAGATCCGTTCAAGAAGCCGGCATCTGCCCCCAAAAAGAGGAAGCCGGCAGCGGAGAAACGGGAAGTGATCCACTTTGAGGAACGTCGACTTCCGACATTGGCTGCGCTGTGCATCGAGGTGATTGGTCAGGTTTACTTCTGATTTGTTATTCATGCCCTTCCCCCATCTCCTTTGTAGCTGATCGGGAAATGCATCAATGACGTTGAAGCACTCGGTGATATCGGTTCTGTCAACCTGGACGAGCTTTCGAAAACGCTGGCTCGCAACCGGAGCTTGTGAGTCGCCTACGTTCTTTGTCTTTCGCGTTGGCTCATGTAATCGGTCAATAGAAACCCCGAAAATGCGCAGTTATTCTATGATGTTCGGAACCAGAGACTTCGGTTCTATGATGCAACCAGTAAGCCTCATTGTGTATTCTGCCTGTTCTCATGCCCAACTTCACCCTTAGACTTGGCGCCGCCCGCCTTGACGGCACTCGCGAACCTCAATCCTAACTTGACGCATTTGCATCTTGATTACTGCGGTCGCATAACCTGCCTAGTTGTCGACGCGTTCTCTAAGTCGCTCCCGCATCTCACGCATCTAACCCTCCTTGGACCCTTTCTTGTGCGCGGGGAAGCGTGGATTAAGTTTTTCAAAGCTAAGCCGGAACTGCAATCGTTTCGCATAACTCAAAGCCCTCGTTTTGACCTTGAATGTGCCAAATCATTAGCAATGAATTGCAAAAAGCTTCAAGAATTACAGCTCAAGGAGGTCGAACAGCTGGGTGATGCATTTGTAGAACCACTCTGCGCCTTGCCGCCTCTAAAGTTGTTGGACCTCTCACATCCCGGAGCTAGTATTTCGGAGGACGGTTGGGTTGAAATCCTGGAGAAACACGGCCCCACGTTGGAGACGTTTGACCCGTCTTGGCACGAGGAATTTACCGAGCCTGTGCTGAGAAACGGACTCCGTAAACACGCCCGGGTATTGTCCGAGCTCAGACTGGAAGGTCTACCTGGTCTGACAGACGACGGGGTCGCCCGATTTTTTGACAAGTGGAACCAGCCGTTTGATGCGCCGGAAGAAGACGCGGAATCCGAGATGGATGGTGATAATTGTGAGCGAGCGGCGATCACGCCCACATATCCGCATGCACCCAACCCGCCCCTCCGGACGGTGTCCCTCGCGCGGAACTATGCCTTGTCGAGCGCGACGCTGACGGCACTTCTGGCGCACTCTGCGCCATTGCTTGTCTCGCTCAACTTAAACGGCTTGGGTGGTCCGATGTCGTCGGAGGCGCTCGGGCGGCTCAAGGAAGCCGTCGAGGTGCGCTGGCTAGATGTGAGCTGGTGCCGCGAGCTGGACGATTTCGTCATGCGAGACGTGGTTGCGAGTGCGCCAAAGCTGGCCGAGGTAAGGGTGTGGGGGTGTAATCGGATGAGGGGGACTGGATGGGCTAGCAAGGTGCGTTCTGTGTTCGCTTTTTACACGAGGTAGTCCTGATGGATTTTACTTTATTTATCACTAACCAATGCAGAAGGGTCTCAAAGTCTATGGGATCGAACCGAATGCGGGAGCGTAGATTGGCTGGTTCGTTGCAATCACAGCGTTGGCTTCTTACACAAGCGGCGCGTTATCACTTCTTTCAATTTTACTGGTTCCTCGGACTATAGTCTGCGGCAGGCTCGAATACGCGCTCTCTTTCAGGTCGAATTAGCTATCGTCGCTGATCACAGCGCGAGATTGGGCTACCTCTGATTCCATGTTCCCGACTTCGCTCACTTGTGAACAGTTGTCCACTCGTTTTTACTTTTCATATGCGTGTTCTTTTTGGCACCTTGAAGTGGATGGTACCGTGAAGTGGAATATCAAAATTTCTGCGGGACAGTCGCTCCCTAAGTCCCAGAAGAAAAAAAAACAGGTCAACACTTACCACAGTGGGCGAAGCGGAGCCTGAACTATCGATGGAAAGGCTCTGACCCGGATACGCCCCGGCGAATGTAGGATCGACACTATGCGAGTTGTAGACGGGACAATACTATCCACGAGGCCTCCAGCCACTGCACTAGGACCCTTGCTTAGCACCTCTCCGGGGGACTCGGTCCCATTGCCATAACGAGCGAGGCGGTGCGCAGGCCGGGTATAGGCCCAAGAGAATTGAGCGGTTGATGATTACACCGGTTTGCAGAACGATGCGGGAAACGCGTTTGAAAATTCGAGCACCGGAGACTGTAGGGGCAGGACCCTGAATTGGTTTAACAAGTTATCTCAAAAGGGCATAGCGCCCTGCCAACCCAACCTGCTAACCCTTCGAGGATGCAAAATAGCAAACACGAAGACTTTTTCTGAATCACGAGTCGGCGGCAGTCGCATCGCAGTCACACGCCATTTGGTTCGGTGTTCTGCCCTAGCTGTCTCTGGTGCTTCAAAACGCGTTTTCCGCATCGTTTTTGCGAACCACTGTAACATGCTGTATGTCTGTGTGAATGGTGCTATGCACTGTTCAGCACGTGCCCAATGCGATGGTGTCGTTTGTGGATATGTAAGGGAGGTATGCCGCGTGCGTATGATGCAGTAGCATCGGTGGTAACCAGGGTACAACGAGAAGCACACAGGAAGAGACATGATGGAATCAACAGAAGACTGATGGCGGCTGGTGACCCAGAATGACAGCGTGCCCTCTGAATCAGTAGGCGGTTCGGGTCGTAGGCGTTGCCGGGTCTTGGTAACTCTACCATATCGTGTGCGCTCACCGATAATCGTTTTCGCCACGTTCTCATTGGTTGAGACTGGTAGTCTAGCCATGATATCTAACCCAACGAATCACGCGGCCAACGCACCACCTTCCCGATCCGTGGTTGCCGTCTTATCGATGATTACGCACGCCAGATGGGTTTGCGCAGTCGATTCAGCCTGTTTCCCATCCTCCATGCGCACGCAGCAGAATCACGCACCGGAATCGAGCGTCGGACTGCACGCACACGACGCGAGGCTGATCCCGGAACGCGTCCTAAATGGGTTGTAGGCTTGCCTTGAATAGAAATCGTCAACCAATATCCGATCTCAGGCGTGGGTGGCTGTGTCTCATGGCTTCATTGCTTGGCACTGGATCGCAGTGCATCAAGTGATCCTCCAGCCAAAGGCTTTACGTCTCTCGTCGCAGCTCCGCTGATCCATCGCCATCGCTCCCACAATTGCCACGACTGGTACCAACTACAGCATTCAGCTGGCAACCTGCACAGGTGTAGGGCAGTGCATTGCTCTTTATTCCGCAGCCCGGGAACACGTTCCGGTGCCAGTAGGGCCCAATGCGGCGCGGTCATGTTGCATTGCGATCAGCTGCCGCGCCGATGTGATGATTGATGCGGCCCCTCGCGGCCAACCTGCTATTCGACACTTGTCGCGCTATAAATTAAATTAAACGGCGTGGCAAAAAAATAACATGCTCTTAGGTCGGCCCTGGAAATCAATGTCGTGAGCGGGGCCCGCCGTCACTCAGTTGCTGTTCGTCTTTCAGGGCCGACGGGTTGGAAGCCTGCTCAGGTTAGGGTCCATGTGCAAGAGAGAGGCCGACTTGGGCTGTCGGACAGGGAAGCTATTGCGCAAAGGTGCGATTGCACGGGCCAGCGGAATAATCAAATTCTTTTCGGGCACCAAACGGTACATGAGCGTCCCCTTGCGGTACGGTGGCCATCGAAGCCTGTCTCCCGTCAATGCCGCCATGCACAGAGGCATTCAACGAGAGACGCGGAGCCGATTATGAGGTGACTAATGGGTGACTGGGTGACTTTCCGCTGGCGATATTCCAGCAGAATAGAATAAATCTGATTAGAGTATCCCAAAAAAAGGAACCTGCGCAGAGACGTCGGAGCAAACTTTAGAGGATTTGAAACCTCCCCCCTTCTTTACAAACCTTATTTTATTTTATCTGTAGTCTAAGGGGGGGTCAGACTCCCTCTTCCAGATTATACCTGCCGTGTTTATTCTATCTTTGGCTAACAACACCGGCAATTTTGATTATGTCAGCAGCTCGCATGACGCTGCTGGAACGCGTCGATTATTGTCAATTTCAAATCGTCTTAGAACTCCAACGGGAATATTACCAGTGGCCACTGGCAAAGTCACCCAATTATTACGTGTCCCCGGCGGCTGCTTCCATTCAATAAAGGATTAAATGAACCAGCGTCCTGTGTACACGATCACGGCCACATAGCTGTGTAAACGTCGACGCCGTGTGGAGGCTCACTCTGTGTTACGAAGTCCCTTTTCGGTTACAATGCAACACGCAGGTTCAACTGGTAATCAATCCGAACAGAATGTGCGTGGCAATCTTGGATCGTTCATTTGCAAGGCTTCCCTGGGGTGGGTCATCAGGCCACGGCTGGACGCAAGCTCCCTCACGGCGTCCACAAATTGAAGCGGCAAGCGCCCTTTGGCAAAGTGTCATGCGTTTTCGTCAGGGTCGTCAATGTGATCATCGCCCACCAGCTACCCTTCTAGTACCATCCCTTTGTTCTGACATTGTATGAATCGGTGAAATTTCCGGTGAGAGCGTATCTGCTCCACCTGGGGGTGGGCCGGGCTGGAAAAAAGGGGAATTGTTCAGCTGGTATAAAGGCTTCTCTGAGGCGATCAGCTGACTTCATGGCCTCACAGTCGCAGATGCTAAACTCGCCATCGTATGCTTGCCCCACTGCCTCGCCTCTTATCGTTTTTTAATCACCTTTCAGTTTCGACCTCTTTCCGCAATGGTTTTTCCTGTCTGTTTCCGCGGCGCCGCCACTCGAGCCCATCTGTCGATGCATTACATTACACGGCGCCTGCGGGAGGATTCTGTCTACCGACCCGGCGGTGGCGTCCGCCCACTTTAGGATCGACCACAGACTCCGAGTCAGGGGACATCATGATACTCGCGTCTCGTGTCCATGGGAGAGCTGTAGTTCGCGCGGCATTCAGCAACATAATCTTATACGCCACATCTTATCCGTCCATCTTAGCCTACTACAGTGGACGTGCCCCCGCTGCTTGAGAACGTTTTCACGGAAAAACCCTGCGCACAGGTGTCCCCGTGACAATACCAACGACGCGATGTCGTCGCTGGGGTAATTGGTATGTTAACTTTGTTTTTTTTGTTCCGCTGTAAAAAATTGAGCAACAATGTAACACAAGGAGCCAGGCAGACCCCGGATTCCGAGCGCACGTCTGATTTGTGCGCATCGAGGGCAGGAGAGACAAGCATCGACAGAAAACAGAAAGCTTCGACGTGCTACGCGATCCTGCGGGTCAGTTATAGATACAAGCGACTTGATACGTTTTATGCGTGCCATATGTTGTATGTATTACCTCTGGATGTCGACCGTGTTCTGTCAAGGTAGAGAATAGCACACGGCGTGGCATCGTGCACACAGAATTTCTTTTCCAATCTGTCACAGGATGGTCTGTGCGTCGGGTTCATCTAAGGAGTAGTTATAAAGCCCGAGACACCAGAGAGGGCTTCCCCTGAAGAGTGCATGTACTCGCCCTCTGCATGTCGGACATTTATGACGTTTTCCGAGCTCGTCACTCCGTTGATGTAGAGATACCGTCACTAAAACGTCACGCACCGCCTCCGATTCGTCCATTTTCGCTAGATATCACCCGAGTAGGCTAGTCTAGGGAATGTTGCTCGTGATTGAAATGCTGGCGTGTTACAATACTTGGGGACGCCGTCTGCACTGGCAGAAACCATGCTTCACGGTTTGGGTGGCGTCGGCCGTGGCAGTACCGGGAAGGAAGACAAACAAAATGGGGAACCTTTTTAGGCGTCAGTCCCGACATGCCCCACGAAGACGGAAGGCTCCAATTACGGTATAGTGTACGAGTTCGGTAGTTATAAAGTCAGACATGTAGCGAGACAAATCCTGGATCTAGTGCAAGCATCAGCGACGTGCTCAAGGACTGGGTAAGCGATGACGAGGTGTGGCGTTTAAACTTGCACCCGCGATACAGTATCATGATTTATGGCAGAGTTTGAGGGGATGCTTACGTGGGTTAGATTAGGCCGTGAGGAGGAAATAGTATGCGGGCTGTCAGGCGGGAAGTCTAACCGAGAAGCCTAACCGCTGACGCAGGCGCACCACATGGAATACTGCACATGCATTTAGCCTCGGATCGGGGTTCATATCTGAGATCTAAACTGACTGCAGCTAAGTGGCTGTTTTTGAATCTCCGCAAAGCATACCGCGCAGCTTTGGGTGCTGAACACGCATGTTTGGGCCATCGCTACTTCGATAGGGCTGCAGAACAGGGCAGACAGGCTCTTTCGTTTGCGAACAATTCTCCGGGACCTCTGCGTGCCGCCGTCGCCATACACTCCAGTGGCAACACCATATCCACCACTAGTCCTATAATCTTTTCTCAGGTCTTCCTACCTTCGACCGATTCGGTATTTCTACTCACCGAACCCGGGACCGTTGCCTCTGCCTCAGTAGCGTACCACATCTCCGTCGCTCCATTTCTCGACTTCATCTCACCATCGCTGACGACACACGTCCCTTCTCCGCACCATTTTTCTCTGCTTCGATGTCCCCCATACTCTGACAGCTGTCGCAAGCACCGACATTGAGCCGTTACTTTACTCAAAATGCATTTAGCTCTGGGTCGCTGCCCTCGTCGGATCCATCCACATGGACGGATAGGGATCTTCAGTGACGAAAGCGATTGTTTTGCATTGGCTGTGAGGCAATCGATCGGTGAACTTGCATGGCTTGGTACGCCGCTGGTTGGACCTGAATCTTCTCCTGGGAAATAGCCTTAGTCAAACGATCCTCGCGTGGTTCGGGAGCAGATGTGGCAGATATGCTCTCTGTGATACGCTTCATAGCTGACCTCAACACATTTGCCTCGTTTCGAAATTGGGCTGGCATGCTCGCCTATCGGTCGCCCTCCGGGGAGTAAAACTAAACCGTGTCAAGCCAGGCGAAGTGTCCCCATAGTTTTGGTGCAGTTGGTGGGGATCAACAACTACGGAGAGTCTGCTTAGACGAACTGAGAAACAAGGATAGATTGGGTAAGCTAGAGCCCACAACAAATGTAATTTATGCTTTTTCTTGTAGAAGTTGGCCGACATTGGATATTGCTTCTCCGGCCTATGTTTGTTGCGCAGTGCACACGTGGTCGTTTAAGCAGGTGTCACGCGCTGCTCGGGCACCTTGGCATCTATTTATCGTATCTTCGAGCCCTTCGCGAACAAGGAGGATAACGGGTAGGTGCATGACGTTCTTTGATTCTTTTAGTTGCCATCTGATCTAATGTGGACAAGCATAGGATCTGTTCTGCTTTGACCAATCAAGATACAGTACTAACACTCAAACCACTATTAGCTTATAGGTGATAGCAATCTTCCAGCGATTAATTAAATATGTCAGCTCCCGATGATGGAATTTGGTGGTTAAGTGCTTGCGAAGTATAAAGGATACTGATAGTTCGTATAGGGGTCATCAGTGATGAACTGGTCCGGGATGGTGTAAAGTGGCTACTTACGCGACCGTCAGACTCACGACTTGGGTATGATACGGTTTACCAGTAGTGCGATCTTTGGCGCTATTGAGCCATCATATCGGCATCGTTTTTCTATTGTGTAAGTGCGTTGCCTCCGTGTTTGTGTGTTGCTGTCCTGGTCTCGTTCGTATCTCAGTGTTGATTGTCAGTGGTCAGTTTCATTCTTTCGCAAGTAGGGTCGTCCACCGTGACAACTCTGATTGCTGATCGGCGCTTGTTACCTTGCAACTTTTATATTCATGTGGATTCTTCCAAATGCCTTCGGACCTATCTCTGCAGGCGCATTCTGCATCCAACTTAGTGTTCAGGGCACATAAGGAGCCTTATGTTCACGTTCTTTTTCGATTTGGCAAGATTAACTGACAATTGGCCGTGCGGCAGTCTTCTCACATCAGTAGCGTTATTCGATGCTACTCGAGTACTCGATTATCTAGTTTTATTGAGAGGTTGAGGTTTCGCCTATTAATTTCTTCACTCCTACCGGCTGATAATGCCTGCAGCGCCAGAATACTTATTAAGCGGAGTCTACGGCGTGTGGCTGCGACTGAAAGCTACATTCATTACTAGTTTATCGAACCGGCAAGTCTACATGATGTGCATTCTCAGCTATGAAGCTGGCGTCCGCTCGTGACCCAATCTAACTAGCCATTCGAGTCAAGTTTACGGGAGTACATATATCCCCTCACCAAATATAGCCCTTGTTATTCCACGCCGGTTTATCTAGGCTGTGATGTCCCCAACCGCGGCTGCATTCCAGAAAAATTCTCGGAAGTGACGGAGGCAACAAATTTCCCAGCACAGTCTATCTGTGATGCATGAATCTCGCGAGTCATAGGGTTCTGGATGGTCTGTATGTTTTGTTTTTATAGTTGCACTGCCTTATGGTTGCCAATCTTGTGTGGCTTTGTGTCACGCGCTAATTTGCTGCACACCACGCTACACGCCTCAGACACAGCAACTGGGCGATATTGGAACTCTTGCCCGCGGCGACTCGGTGGAGAATGAGGCCTGACATAGAGGTTCTGCGCATGTCCTCTTTTGTATTCTCGCCTCCCGGGGAATTTTGCTCAGTTCGAACGACCGATTGGGAGAATGCTCAGGAACTCGGCGTCGATCTAACCACCATCACGCATCGTGTCCCTACGGGGGGTCAACCTAGACCCTGGATTATTGCACAATACCCGGGAAGCGCCGTCGGTGGCAAGGGCGAAGATGGGAGAAAGAATGGGGAGGAGGCAGGGGCGAGGAATGAGAGTGTCGTCAAGGCGGTGGAGGCTACTAGTTGACGGGCTCGAGCGGATGTCGTACATCCATCTCCCATCCCATTCCTCACTTTCCCCCATATATGCACGTGTGATCTGACACAACACGCGCGCTTAGAATGGTGGGTGCGCACATATCAGCATAGTCATTGGCCGTGAAGCAAGCGGAAGAACACAGCCGGGATGTAGGGTCGTCCGAAGGGGGTTACACAGCCCTCCCGCAGCCTTGTGCTGTCGAGCGCGATGCTGACGGCGCTCCTGCCGCCGTTGTCTGTCCCGCTCAATCCGAGCGGCTTTAACAGCCCGGCATCTCCGGGGGCGCTCGGGCGACCTAAGGAAGCCATCGAGGTGCGCTTGCTGGACGATTTCGCCATGCAGGACGTGGTGCGAGCGTACCCAGTGGACATGGGTCTGGGGCTGCGATTCCGAAGAGGCCGGATGGGCTAGCAAGGTGTGCTATTTGTCTGCTTTTCACACGATGTGGTTCTAATGGACTTTCCTTGTTTTCCAAAATCAAATGAGTCTCAAAGTTTATGGCATCGAACTAAATGCGGGAGCGTAGATCTTCCCGACTGGAGACTTCCTTTTCGCAAGGACGGCCCGATATCCATACTGGATGACTCCCTGATCACGGCCCACCGCAGGCTCGAATACACGCGCTCTTCTGATCGAAACAGGTATCACCCCCGACCGCAGTACAGGGTTGGGCCACCTGTTCCCAACTCCGCTTGCTTGTTCACAGGTCCCTGCTTTTTATGTACACGCTCTTTTTAACTCCACCAAGTGGAATGTCGTTTCTTTCCACGAGACAGATCCCATCGGCTTGTACTTGGCAAGTCCAAGAAAAAAAAATACAAGTCAATGCACGCTACAACGGGCAAAGCGGAGCCCGATTCGACGAGCGAGGCGATGTGCTCGCTGGGTCCAGGTCTTCATTTGAGAGAAGTAGGGTCCATTGGTAGGCCGCCACGCGCCTGCGCGTTAGCGGTGCATGCAACGGTCCTCCGCGCAGTCAGCGCGCGCTGATCACGAGTAGCGCGGCACAGCCGACGAACGCATGGTGACGGTGTGTATAATGTAGCAACATCTACCGGAAAACTATGGATTCTGTGTGGTAGGCGACGAATCAGCGGAAGATCGATGACACGAGAGGACAAGGTCAGTAATGGCACACCTTTCGTAAGCGGTTCGGGATGTCAGATTTCTCGGATCTCACCTGTAGTTGGATCTGGTTTATCACACGCTATACTCTGATCATTTTTATCGCGTTCCCGACCGTTGATCGGCGACATGGCGCCGCAAATTCTAACTGCTTCCCGTCGGTGGGCAAAGTGAACGTCACCAACGCACCGCCTTCATGTGCTGTCCCGGTCTGTGGCCGTAGTCTTACCCCTTTGTATTGTGCACGCACACGGTACACACCGGACAAGCACCCCGGAGTACATGGGGCAGTGGCCCCGTTCGCATCCGCGCTCTGACCTAGTCTTCCTGTCCGTCCTCCGTGCGCACATCACAGTCGAACGTTGAAGTACGTGCATTCAACGCGTCGCAGGCTGACCCAAGTTAATGATTTCAGGATGAATCCAACGAGGCCAGGGGGCATCTGCAAAACGTCTCGAGCGAACTGCTACGGGCATGTGTTCCTGTGAGTTGGTGGCATTTGATTGGTGGCAAGCAGTCATTTACAGCTCAGATTTGTTAACAGACTGACCAAACGAGGAGTCGAGGACTACCCATGAGCCTTTGGGTTGGCTACGTATCATAGATGCATCACCCCGTCCATACTGTCGACCGTATCCCCAATCCTGATTCCTCATTGCGGATGCGGGAGGTGTGAATCCGGAATAATGACATGCTCCTAGCCCGCGAGTATCTCTGGCTCCCCGATCCGAGTGGCTGCCCGTACAGCTTTCTCCCTTCACCTGGTATGCTGCACAGTGGTTCGAAACGAGGATTTGGTCTAAACTCAGATAGGTTTTCGGGCAGTTAATATTGTGCCACGGGGTTCCTTCTTGGTACAATACTGTTGCAGGTCGCCTGTCCGAGCGGAGTGCATGGTGCGAGTTTGGGTTGTCCATTTATAAGGCCTCTTGCTCTGAGCAGACTGTCATGGCATGGCTGGACGAGACCTTTCGAGACCCTCTCCTCGGCACCCATAACCTGTGCCGGCAAGTGCCCCTTGGCAGGGTGGTGCCTGTTTGTATCAAGTACGTCAATATGATAATCATTTTACCACGTCAGGTTCCAGCACTGCCTTTTTGTTTTGACCCTGCAAAATGATCCGAGGTTCCGATGAGACCGTATCTGCTCCACTTGGGCATGGGGGCTGGCTTGACTGTCTGGACAGGGGGGTGTTCTAGCATAACACCACTCTGAGCCGAAACAGCTGAACTCATGGTCTCAGTGACGCAAAATCAGCCATTGCAAGTTCCAGTCCTCCGTTTCTTATCATAGCTTATTACCTTCCTGCTTCGGCTACCCGGCACAATGGCACGATGTCGTTGCAGGAGTACAGTATGGAGGTTTTTTCATCACCTTTCTCTCCGGTGTGAAAACCTAAGCGTTGATTGCGAGGAAAGAGGAAGCCAAACGGGCCAGGGATGGCGAGTATGCGTTGGGTTCGCGAGCGAGCGGCGGGCACAGGAGAGACGGGTGGGGCCCGCAGCCACGAAGCTGCGCCGTGCTACTCGGAGTTATGCATCGGTTACAAATGCGATCAATTTGATATGCCTTCATAATGCGTAAGCTGTACGACTGCCTTTAAATACCATGTGTGTTTCGTTACGAGCAGAACAGCACACAGCAGTGCCAGCACATGCGATTCCAACTTCTTTTCGTCTAAACCCGCCGTGAAGTGATCTGGCGTTGTCCGTTTTGGCTGGGACTCGCGACAGCCAGTACCGTTGCACATTTTAGACACGTGTGCGCACAATTGACGGAAGTACAAAGCTCCCAAATCGGCCCGAGCTGCGGATGCTTTGCCAACGCCTCGCGACTTCTATGCTTGCTTGGCTGCAGTGCTAGCCGAGCCAAAGCCGGCAACACTGACCCACCCACCTGGAAATGGTCCAACGAACTTGATCTTTGAACCTTCGTATAGTTCCCCATAGCACCTAATCCTCATCTGGTGGCTCAATACCTCCGTTCCGCTCTCCTCGCGGTTTAATCCATTGGGTTTCTATCAAACTATCTAACGACGTTTCAGCGACTTACACCCCGCACCCGCCACGCCAACAGAGCTCTTAGAGGTACCCCCCCGCTCGACTCGGTGCCGATACCTGTGCCGACGCCTGTGTACTTCGATTGCGTTATGGCTGGGCTCTCATTGCATCATTTTCCTCTTCGCGGGAGCGAATGCGCCACACGCCGCCACAACGGATCATGCGTCATGCACATGCCTGAGGTTACCATCCGTTTGGATGTGCAAGGATTTCTTGGGCTTTCCATCAAAACTGATCCAACTTGCTTCGCGGTAGAAGAGGCGGGGGTGTGATCCTTCACATGGCTAGGAGCGCAACTGGGTACGTTTGAGCTCCACTTAAAATTTGAGCTCCACTTAAAAATTATTTTTGCTTCGGCATCCTCGGCATTCTCACTCCCGGACCTGGTGGCTTGCCCTGCACTGGTATTCTTGCTTTGTTTTGAGCCCATTCTAGGCCTCTTGTTAAACCGTTTCTGGTTGAATGCTGAATTCATCAATGGGTCGCATCAGGAGGTCCGCCGTGTCTGACGGAAGGTGTCAAGTCGAAGCATAATGCACGAGCTCGGCGAACATAAAATCGGAGACCAGCGACACTGGATCTCAGATCTCGCGGGCGACGTGTACAAGCGCCAAGTAGGCGATGACAAGGTAGTGCACATTTATCCTTGTGATATCCTGCTCGAGATCGCTTGCAAGTGGACACCTATCGTATCGCACGAAGTTGTACACATGCATGCGGCGCAAGGTCGACTCGAGTCGATGAATGAACCCCACGTGGCCAATATTGTTGTTGGGGCAGCATGTCTCCAAAAACTTGCCATCAAGAGGATTCGTCATGGTCGGGACTGTGAATGATCTTTGCCCTCGCACAATCTCTACATCTTTTCTTGTTACCCCACTGGTCCATCAATCTATCAATATCCATCCATTGTACAATAGTTGTGCTGATCTTACCAAAATCTCGATTCATACACAGCACAGCCGGTACTTGCACGCGTGTCAGAATACTGCCTTGTTCTTTATTCTGAAGGCCAGAAACACGTTTTGATGCTCCTATGCCATTATCATCCCGCTTACGCTGGATATTACACGCTTGGCAGCATGTAAATATTTGTTCCAACCACCATTCGAACTTTGAGCAGGACGGTACGCAGTGCGCAGTTTCTCACAAGGAGGGCGCTAGAAAGATCTAGACTCTAGTTGCTATTGATCACTGATGCTCCGCCCATACGGTAGTGGAGCTAGCCTAGTGTCTGAAACGTTCTACCGTTATATATACAGCCATCACAGCGGTTTTCATACCAATGCGGGCAATAGCTGTAATAGTTCAAGTAAAACGGGCCGGCAAGCGCCTTCAATATATTACACCCGGAGTAGCGACGCTTTGCCGTGAGCGCCCGATGGAATCAGTTGTTAAGTGGCCATGGGGGTGTTCTGATATAAAAGCTGCCCTGATGCGGAACGGCTGAATCCATAGCCTCAGATGCAAAACTCACATTAGTATGTCTTCACACTTAGACTTGGCTTTTTATCTTTGGCTCATCGTCTTCCAGTTTCAATTACCCTGTCCAACAGTGGTTCTGTGTCCCCTCCGTTGTGCCCCCGCCAGGTTTCTTCTGTCGGTATATTACGCCAGACGGGCCCTGTGGTGAATTTCTCTCCCTCGACCGGACTATCACAGCCGACCACTTTCGAACTGTCCATGGTCTCCGAGTCCGTGGACGTTCTAGACAGAAAGTCCCGTGTCGATGGGAAAACTGCCGTTCGCGGGGCGCTCAGCAGAAGAATGTTGTACGTCACATCCTGTCTGTGCATCTTGGACTGCTGCGATGGACGTGCCCCCGGTGCTTGAGGACCTTCTCGCGGAAGGACTCCACGCACAGGTGTCACCCACACGGCGAAAACAGTGCGATGGCATTGGCATCGCAAGGATAATGGTATGGAATTTCCTGATCGCCCTTCTCCCTGTGACAGCAAAAAAATATTTGTCGTTTGCGTAGACGAGGAACGCATAACGGGTCCTTTGAAAGTGACGAGCGCGACCCGCATCTAGTTTGCATGTAACAGGCGCAGAATAGACAACCAGTTCTACAGCCACGAAGTTCCGGCTTGGTACGGTCGACTCGATATACCCTATGCATGTGTGTTGTATGCATTGCCTTCAAATGTCAGATATGTGAGAGTTGCTTGTCACTGGAACATTGTTTGCTTGAGCTAGGTGTTGAGAAAGACTGGTAAAGGCCTAGCATATGCCTAGTTCATGTATTGGACTAGACATATTGTATAGACATAATTAACCAGTCAAGTATCAACTACACTAAGCCCCAGAATAAAGAGCACAAACAAGTAGTGCGCCTAATAGGGGCTAACTTCCTTATTTGGAACACTTGCACAAACATAAACAGAAGTGAAATACAAACCTACACTAGCATCTGTGATAGGGGCAATTACCACATTTGGTAATTAGGTGTTTGTATTTCACACAGGTTGTTTGTATACCTGTTTGTGTTGTTTGTGCATGTTCATGTTGCAAAAAATACATGTTTGTCACTTTATCTCTCCACAAAAACTATACTACATGAACCCATTTGATCTACAAACTAGACATATGAAGCAATAATGAGGGAATTCAAAGTGGAATAGTGTATTTTGAATTTCATTAGGACATTCTACTGCAATTATGCTAATGCCATTAGCATAAGTGTGACTTATGCATGACTTATCTATAAGTCATGCTGTTACAGTTTCATATGGGCTTACCCACTCAGCAACCGCATTTCATGGCTCCTCATCCTCCCCCATATTCCCTTCTCCTTATGTTGACAATTCGTTCCCTCCTCTACATCCACTAGACACAGTAGTCCCACTCAACAAAGAGATACTGCCATTGTACCTTGATCTATTGTCCATTCTGTAAGCCAAAATTCCTTATTTGTACTATAGGTGTTACACTTCCACATTTGGATGTTACCACTCCCACAGTATATCTCTCACTACACCACATTTCCCCCACTCCCATATCAAGTAACTCCAACTACCATAGATGATACTACCACATTCAGTTGGTACAGCAATGCTTGAGTATTTATACAAGTCCATGTACAATACTCTTCCCTAGCTAGTTCTACACAATCTATGCATAGTTGCTAGCCATCCACAAGTCCTACCCAAGGGAAGGATAGTGAGACCAGGACCTCTATTAGTCTCACACTACTATTGAAGTGTGCTTGACAGCTAGGACTACATGTACACCTAACAAAAGAACTAGCTCGTCCCTTGACCCCTGCCACTGAGCAGTAAGGTCAGAACTTCTGACATCATATTGTATCACACACCTAGGGAAGATCAGGAATACAAGGAAGTGTTCTACACTAAAGATGAGCAAACTGGCTGCTTTTGGAAGTAAAGGCTAAACTCCCAAACAGGAGCACAGACCGAGGGACAGCCAAGGGATGAGATAGAGAGTGTGAGACTCACTCTATACTCAAATGGTGGTGGAAGAGTCTTGCTATCAGAGTGGGAGCAGGTCTTGAATCAAGGGTAATGGTAGTGGTGATGAACTCTTGTGGATACAAGGTGAAGAGCCACTCAGGTGTTGGGACTCCTTGAACTGCTATTGAATTAGGGCCTAAGGGCCCAGTATAAATACAGTCTGGTACTAAGGTTAAAGCTCAGACTGAAATGTGAAACTCTATGTGAAACATAGGTAAAATGTGTTTTGATGTATCTGAAACACATATCAAAGAAGTCTCATAAAGATGAAACTGATATATGTGAAACACTGATGAAAAAGAAGTGTTTCACCTATTGATGTAATAAAGAAGGACTATGCTTCTGTTTCTGATGGAAACACATAGCCTTATGCTGTAACATGAGAAGCGTAACTGTAATAGATCATGTGTCATGGAGATCACCATCAAATGATAAGCTAAATGATAAGAATAAGATGATCTCCAAGATAAGATAAGAAGATAAGATAAGACAACATATATTCAGCAGCCACTACCCTATGAAAATCCCTATCAGAGCACTTTGCTGATATTGCGAAGGACTGCAGGAAGACCCTCTCCTGCTGTGAACCCAATATGAAGGAGATGACCTTCCTCCTTGTTACTAGCCCCTGTCCAACCAGCCACACCAGTAATAACTACTGAAGAACAGCCTTGTCCCTTGCCATTGCCCTTTCCACAAATATGAATACAACCCCCTGTTTTGGAATCCTTGGACAGGGATGAAGAAATAGCTGATATAACTTGGAAAAATAAAGATGAAAGGAAAGGAGAACTCTGCACAGCCCTCCTCAAGGACTTTTCTGGGCAAAAGGAAGATGTCAAACAATGGATCATGTTGATGAATGCCTACTTTGCAATCAATGATCAAATCTATAAAAAAGATGAACCAACCATGATCCTCACATGTCTAAATAAACTTACTAAGGGAAGAGGAGTGGCATTTGCAGAGAGTTGGTACAATAAGGCCCTAGACTCCACCTACAATGATTTTGTAGCTGCCTTTTGTGCAGTGTTCATCCCATCCAGACTAAAAGAAAGGGCAAGAAACACCATCTATGACCTTAAACAGAGTGACTTCTCAGACTCTGAGGAAAGAAATGTTCCCTAGCAACTCAAAAGAGGAAGTTTTGATTCCTATGTCTCAGCTCTTGAACTGCAGGTGTACTGGAGTGGACTAGAGGAAGACCACAATGACATCCTTATATATGTCCTTTGCAGGGGGGTGGATGGGAAGCTAGCTAATGCTATGACTACCCTAAATCCCCAACCAGATAGCTGGAAGAATTGGATCAAGTGAGCCCACACCTTCAATGAGAATTTCTGGAGATTAAAGAAAATCAGGAAATGAACCCACTACATCCCGTTCACCTCTTTTTCCTTCAGAACTACTCCTGCTCATGACCCCAACACCATGTGTTGAAGATAT
>JBBPMG010000361.1:0-24877 GCA_038090195.1 Boletellus deceptivus
TGTGAAGGAAATCAGCGAAACGTGACATCATGACGTGACGCTTCGAGTGGCAGTTACTATGAGCAATACCGACGTGTTTCGTTCGCAATACTTGCGGGTATTTGTCGTCGTCATTGGTACGTGCGCCATTTTAGCCTTCACAACGCAGCACCCCCCGGATCTACAGTTCTCTCTGTCGTGGTCGAAGCTGTCCATAGCCGCGTCACGCCCGCTATGATGATAACAACAACAAACAAAGCAGGTCTCGAGAAGTCCGTCGAGGGCACAGATCATTTTAAGTTGATCGAAGGCACCTCAATTGCCCGCTATCGTGAGTTTGTCTAGTCAGCATAACTACCTAGTGTTTACACTCCTTCTATTGAGTAGCATCGGGACCAAAGTAGACCTTCTGAGTTCCGATGTGAATGATGCCGCGATCGTTGATCAATGGGCGCACTTTGCCCAACGTGGGGTCACCGCGCCGACCTATGGTATCTCGAGTCAAACACTCCGCTTAATTCCTTTTGACTGGGAGGTAAGAACTCGATGACACGGTGTGGCTATGTTCTGGGACGTCCACCGTAGAATTTGGATGCGTATTATGAGCGACTCGTTCGCGCGTTCAGGGACCTCGAGTCGCATCTTGCGTCGCGCCCCTCTGGCCATGTGGCTTCCGACACCCTGATCCTCGCCGACTTGTTTGTTGCCAGCACGACTTATGCTACTGCGCGTACCGTGCTTGGAACCGCTAAGTGCGCGCGATAACGACACATTTTTGCTCGCTAGGCAAAAGTTACCGAAGAAGAGTATGTGAAGCAGCGCTGAAGAATGGAGGGATTCGTGACTGTTGGGCCCACTGAGCCTCCCGCCGCCGGTTGGATAATAAATTACCGTTGCTGTGGATTGATCGCACCGCCGTGAGTCCAGCTGGACAACCAGATGGAATCCCTTCGTTCTGACAGGCTGGCAACATGATGCGTCAATCAGCGGCCTGGATTACCAATCAGTGACGCAACGGATGATAGCAGTGCACTGGCCTACGCCTTAGTAGTCCGTCTCGCAGTCGACTAAATTGTTCATTTACGGCATCTCGGGGATACCTCAAGTTGCAGAGTGACCATGGAATTGCGTTGACTCAGCAGGCGCCGCAGATATTGCGTAGTCGAATGATCAGATCACTGTGCCTGCTAGACTGTTGGCTGTGTTTTCTTAGGCGTGACCACCTTCCCAAGCTAGAGTCTGATCGTAAGCAATTGATGGGGCGAAAGTATATAAGGGAGCCATGGACCCTCTGATCTCGACCTTCCCGGCGTTTGAGATACCTACTTTGATATCTTCTTCACCCAGGCCTGCGAAATGACTCTTATCGGCACTGTTTGGGGAGACATTCGTCAACGTCAGACGAAAGTCGTACGTCGCAGCCGACCGTGCGTTGTGGAGGCCCAGCTGACTCATGGGAAGATTCTTAGCGTTGCAGCCCTAAACGGATTTGAGATCAACTTACCTCCGTTTTCGCTCCAGAACAAGCCTGCCGAGTATACAGACAAGTTTCCCTACGGGAAGATCCCTACCTTTGAGGGCACGGACGGATTCAAGCTGATCGAGGGCACTACGATCGCCCGCCACAGTGAGTGATCCAAAGTTTATTTGATTGGGGCGGTCACCTTGGACTGACACTCATTCCAGTAAGCAGCATCGGGACCAAGGTGAACCTGCTAGGTTCTACACCACAGGAATCCTCAATCATCGATCAATGGGTGCACTTTGCTGAACATGAGATCCTCGTGCCCATTCAATATAACACGGGTCTGGTATACAGCCACTATCAGCCTTTTAGTCCGGAGGTGAGGATTCGAGCGACGATCGAGCATGTTTATTTTGTCTGAAGCTTGCCTGCTCGCTGTAGGTGCTCGAGAATAATACCGAGCGCGTCGTTCGCGCACTCAAGTATCTCGAGGCACATCTCGCGTCCCGTCCTTCCGGATACGTGGCTCTGGATAATGTGACCTTCGCCGACTTTATCCTGGCTAGTGCGCTTTTCGCCGCCGCGAGCATCTCGCTCGGAAAGGCCGAGCGTGCAGAGTATCCACATGTTTTTGCCAACTATGCCAAGGTGACTGGAGATGAGAGGGTGAAACAGTACTGGGACACGGATGCATTTGTGGACGTTCCAATCAAGGAACCCAGGGCGTCTCCCTTTGCGTAAAGAACGAAGACAAGACATCAATGTAATTTCAATGTATGTCATATGAGGACGCGCTCTCAATTAAGGGGGTGGGACTCGCCTATGTCATTGGGCCCGGCCTGGAGGCGGCGGTAGACTCAACATGTGCCATGGTTCTGAGCTGGATTGATAATATCCTGCAGAAAGATATACTGCAGAAAGCAGTATAACCCAACAATCTTTTTTACGAATTGGCGCTTTGTGCCGCCTTACGGTAGAGCATATCTGATCCGCACCTACAGAAGTCGTCCTCGGATTACTGTAACGGGTGCGAATCCCGAGTCGACAGTGCTTAGATAATCTTACCTGGCTAGGTGAACGTAACAAAACGCGTGACTCGGCGCGCATAATAAGTCGTGTCACACGCGCTCACGATCTCCTTTCGTGTTTGTCCTCCGCCTCCGTCCATGTCGAGCCTCAACAAGCTTGCTATCAGAGGGATTCGTTCCTTTGACGACAAACAAGTCTCCGTCATCGAGTTTTTCTCGCCCGTGACCGTCATCGTGGGACACAATGGGAGCGGTAAGACGACGATCATCGAGTGTCTCAAGTATGCCACGACGGGCGATCAGCCGCCCAACACCCGCGGTGGCGCGTTCGTGCACGACCCGAAGATGGCCAATGAGAAAGAGGTCAAGGCGCAGGTCAAGTTGCGGTTCCACGCTGCGAACCAACAGCGGATGCTTGTCGTGAGGAACTTGTCAGTGACCGCCAAGAAGACGGGGTTGACGATGAAGACGCTGGAGAGCATCCTCGGGCTGGCCGACAGCAATGCCGAAAAGGGTGGCAAGGTGAGCATGACGTTGCCTGGTTGGGCTGGAGCGTTTGATCACGGGAGCGATATTCAGAGGGGCGTCATTTCGACCAAGTGTGCCGAGATGGACGCCGAGATTCCTCATTTACTGGGGGTGTCCAAGTCGGTACTTGAGAACGTCATTTTCTGTCATCAGGAGGATTCGTGGTGGCCTCTCGCTGAACCTGCTGCCCTGAAGAAGAAATTTGACGACATCTTCGAAGCGACGAGGTATACCGAGTATTCGTCTCATATGACACCGTATGAACAGCAATTTCAGGTACACTAAAGCGCTTGACTCTATCAAAGCGTTGCGCAAAGATCGTGTTGCCGACCTCAAGGCGGACAAGGAACGTCTCGAGTCCCTTTCCAAAGAGAAAGCCCATGCAGACAAACTGCGTGCACGGATCGTCGAAGTCAATAATGCCATCACGTCAAAGCAACTCAAGTACGAAGAATGTAAGGGACAATACGAAGAACTCGTCAAAAACAATGCACGCTTCTATGAGTCTGCGACCAAATTCCGAGAACTGTATGTCAAGGTTGAGAATCTGCAACAGAAAAAGGAACATTATGAACAGGAGCTGTCAGAAGCTCGGGAAACTGTTCAGGAGATTGAAGGCATGGCAATTCATACGTTAGTTCGCCGATAGTATGATGACACAGGATAGGTTCCGACGAGGAACTGCAATCTCGTTTACGAAACTTCGACGAGAATATTGCCAAGCAGAAGCAGGATCGAAGGCGGTACGAATCGGAGCGACAGAGTTTCGAGGACGAGCTTTCAAGAGCCCGTCGCGCTCACGTCTCACTCGTCAATGAACATGGAGAGTTGGCTGCAGAAGCAAAGGTATGAAATCATCTTTCGATTCTTTTCCTAACGCTATAAATCGCGCTATAGGCGCATGACCGTCGCGTGGTCGAACGTGAAGAGCTTATTCGAGAGATCAGCGACAAGCATAACATCAAAGGTTATAGTCACAGTCCCCTGGGGCGCGACAAAATCAATGAGTTCATCTACCGACTGGATGACCTTCAACGCAAGCAGCGCTCCGAGTACGAGAAAATCCAGAGCAAGATTCGTGCCAAGAACGACGAATTCAATCGTAAGTCAAGGCAGCTTCATACGGAGGTGGAAAGCTTGAAGATGCAGCGAAGTAACGCTCGGGAGCAAATTGTCGGTCTCATCCCTGTATCCGCTCGTGGTCGCTGACCCTGGCTTGTTTTTGCATACGATAGAGAGAGAAGCAAGAAACAATCTCGAAGGCGGAGGTGGCGGTCGAGACGATGCAGGGACTGGCCTCAGAGTTGCGGACATTGTCCGGGGATATTGAGGAAAAGAAGTTGCGACTGGAAAAGGTCAAGAGAGACATCAAGGAAGCCAACTTTGAGGAGCGCCTGAGCGAGCGAGCCTCCAAAGCGAGAGTGATGGAGGACAAGCGCGACAATCTAAACGCAGAACTTAGGGCTTTGAGTCTGCAGGCGGATGCAAGAGCAAGACTGGATTTGAAACGGGCGGAGATTAGGAGCAGGACGCTAGAAGTGAAGAACACGTGAGTACACCTTCCCGGTAGAGCGGGACAATTCGGATTAGACTGCTGACGGGTGTTTTTGTATAGGCTTGAGATATGCAGTCCCAAGTTTAGGAAGCTGGTTGGCAAGGATGTTCATGCGGAGAATATCGAACGCGACACTGATCGCATCTCGAGGTCGGTGTTGCCACGTCGCTCATGTGACGCTGTTGCTGAGTATGTGCGTGAAGGGACAAAGACTTGGAACTCGTCGAGGCGGAGAACGAGCTAGCGACTTTGAACAAGGGGCTCCAGGGAGCTGAGACGACTCTCTCACAGGCAAAATCCCAATTGAAGACCAAGCAAGACGAGCTCAAACGTACGTTCCTACATCATTTATTTGGCATGCCCCCCTGGTTGACCCGGCATCCACCTTGGAGAACTGGAGAAAGTATTGGAGGGTACCTTGGGAGGTGTTCCTCTAAATGATGCTCTCGCAGAAGCAAGACAAAATGTTGCAGACCTCACTAGGTATGAATACACATGAACATTTATCGTTTTCGTTTTTCCTGACCTGTGTATGCGCGCTCCCAACTAGCGAAACGAGCGGCAAAGCTGGCATGGTAGAAGTGTACCAGACCTTTCTCAAGGTTGGCAAAACAAAAAAGACTTGTCAAGCTTGCAACCGGCACATGGACGATAGGGAACTTGCTGTCTTTGAGAAATATGTGCGGTGGTCCTTTCAGCAGTGTGCCGAAAGTTGCAAGCTGATGCATTGTTCACGACATGCAGCTCAAGGAGCAGATTAGAAAGAACTCTCCCGAAGTCTTGAAGGCAGAGTCCGCTCAACTCAAAGAGTGGCAGGAAGAGTTGTCACGACTGGAACGCTTCTTGCCATATCAGGCGTCGAGGGACCGGTTGAAGAGTGGTGAGATCCCTACATTGGAACAGCAAATCAAGGTGGCGGAATCCGAGATACCCTCTGCAAGTGAGCGATCGGAACAGGTGCGTGAATCTTGACCCTGAATCATTCGCTGGGCGAGTTCCCGTGCTGAGTGGACTCTTGCAGGCTGTGCAGAAGGTCAATGATATCAAGAAGGACATACGGGATATCACCGCGCTGAAACAGCATGCTATGACGATTACGAAGAACCAGTCTGAAATCGAACGACTCAAGGCAGAGATTGCCCATCTGGAGGAGGAATTGAGTTCAACTGGTAGTTCCAAGACGGCGGATGATGTCCAGACAGAATTGGACGCCCTCTCGAATGACATGTGAGTATATCGCCCGGCGTGGTGTATTCAATGATGCCCAATTTTCATGGACAGTCGTGCGAACGAGCGAGAGCGACAGGCGATAATGGCAGAACGTGACCGTCAGAATTCGTCGCTTCGGACGTATGAAGGCGACCTTCACGCCATGGAAAAGAAAGAGAACACGCTCTCAAATCAGATTCGGGACAAGGACATGACGGAAGAACGCATTGTTGTCATGACGAACGAGATCAGCGCTCTCAATGCCAAGTTGAAGGTTTCATCTCTTCTGCCGCTGCTATACCACGTGCTGACCGTGGCATATTCGCTAGGAACTGGACGGGAAGCTCGCGGAGGCGCAAGCCCCCATCGAACGCCTGGAACAGGAACACCAACGGGTGCAGGCAGAGCTAAACTTGATGGTCGCTGAGGCACAAGGGTCGACACAGGAGATGAACATGAGCGTTGATAAGCTTGGCAGTATCAACAAGGTCGTCGACCGGTAAGATACTTGCTGTTATTCTCCGTTCTACTGCCGCCGGTACTCACGCTCTCGGGGCGGCCTAGCTACGTCCGGGAAAAACGCGGCGATTTGCTAGTGGAGTGCGCTGATAAAATCGAACGCTACGAAGGGGACATTACGGAACTCGGAATCAAAATTGAGAGCGTGCGAGAAACGGTTGCCAGGATCGACCGGGAGATCAACGAGAGCGGGAGCTCGATTTCGAGGTTGCGTGACAACATTCGAATGAGAAGGCTGGTGAAGGACATCGAGGCTACACAAGCAGAGATCGACTCACATGACATGGAAGGGGCAGCCAAGGCGAAGCGGAACTTTGAGGACCGTTACCAGGTCGAGAAACAACGCGAGACGGAAATGCAGAGCAAGGTGGGTATTGCGCCTTCTCTTAATGACGCCAGGGTCCTTTCCGTTCCGTTCTGTTGACACGGGCGGATCTTTTTTTAGTATGCACATATCGGTGGTGAGATAAGCTCCCATACGGAGACGTTGAAGCAAGTGGAGAGAGACTTGCGGGACTACAAGGACATCAACAAGCGGTATACTGATCAGCTGGTCAAAGTCAAGGTGGGATTTGACAATGACTGTGATGGTTGAGGTGCTAAGCAAGAACGCGAACAGATGTCGGATATGGCGAACAACGACCTCGAAAAGTACGCGAAAGCGCTGGACAAGTGAGTCGGGCGACAGCCTTCCGGCTTGGTGCTGACGTGCGTCAGTGCGATCATGAAGTATCACGGTTTGAAGATGGAGGAAGTGAACGATACGATGCGACATCTGTGGAACAAGACGTATCAGGGAACAGGTGTGCTGGGAGAAGTGAATTTCCGATTAGGTCGCTAATGGGACTGGGGCAGACATCGACGGGATTAAGATAAGGTCGGATGTGGAAGGTGGCGCTTCGAAACGGTCGTATAATTATCGTGTGAGCTTCTTTCAGGGTATTGAGTCAGATACTGAGCTTCGCGCCAGGTTGTTATGACGAAGGATCAGGTTGAGATGGATATGCGGGGACGGTGTTCCGCTGGCCAAAAGATGCTCGCTTCGATCATAATCCGGCTCGCGCTCTCCGATTCGTTTGGGCAAAATTGCGGGATACTGGCGTTGGACGAGCCGACGAATGCGTTGGATATCGAGAACATCGATGCGCTGGCGGAGAGTCTTGTTGAGTGAGTGCGGCGGATGCACGTCGGGCGGTCGGAGAGGCTGACGCCGACACAGCATCATCAACGAACGCAAGAACCGGTCCAATTTCCAGCTGATAATTATCACGCACGACGAGAACTTCCTGCGGAAACTGGGACAAAGCGATGTGATGGAGTACTATTGGTGAGAGGATATCCCGGGATTTGATCTCTGGTGCTGATTGTTTCGTTTCCGCAGGCGTGTTTCGCGCGACTCAAGGCAGAAGTCGGTCATCGAGCGGCAGAGATTTCGGTAGACGATGTCAGTACACACGCCCGCAGCCGTGGCCAATCGATTCTCACTTTATTTGGTCCTGTTTTCGACTTGTTGAGTCCCGGGTCAGCTTTAACCCGTTCGGCTCCTCGGCAGGCCGATCGACCTTGCAAACATGATTATTTTTAAAATTATTTTAGACAGTTGCCATCATGGTGGCCCGAGTTGGGATCTCGACAGCGCTGAGCGCCGCGTGTCACGGCAGTCGCATGTCTGGGCATGAATTGAGGTCAGTTTATCTGCTCCTCCGTCCGCCACCCTATCTCTCGTGCTCCCTCCGATGTCCCCCCAGCCGCCCACGTCGAGGCTTTCGCTAAAGGGCCTCCTCACGTTCCCGGTCAGTGCCCACTCTTCGCCGCCATTCAGGCCAGGATCCAACCCTCCTGCCGTAGTATCGTCTCTGCAATCCACCTCCGGCAGCCGGCAAGGTCCGGTCGTGTGGACTCACCCCCATCCTCAACGTCCGCCTCGAGGACGTGCTCGCACGTCGGCACTTACCTCCAATTGGCCTCAAGGACCTCGAAGAATATCTCCTTTATGTCGAGCGTGCCCCCGAGAACCTGTACTTCATCCTCTGGCTCAAGGATTACACCACCCGGTACAACGCCTGGGTTCAACGCGAGAAGTCGGCCCTCCGCAACAAAAAAATCAAGCTATCGTCCAAATCGCAGCAGCGCAAATTCTCCCTCCCGCCAACCCCCGACCCCTCCCTCGCCATGTTCTACCTGCGCGCGAAACAGACGTTCTTTACCCCGAACGGCGAGTATGAGCTCAATATTCCCTCGGACATTCTCGCACCGTTTCATTGTACCCCCCATTCACGAGACAACGGCCGTCCTTCTCTGTGGCACTCGCAGAGCATACATCCCGATCCTGCCGTATTTAGCGAGGTGGCGATGGAGGTACAGCATATGCTCAACGAGTCCCTCAGACGTTTTGTGCGTGCTGCATACACCAACGTGGGTTCCCAACGAGCGATATGTGGAATCATTGCTGGTTGTTTCTTCACTCTCACCTCCGGAATACTCCCCCTTGTCCTGACCACTGGACGTTGGAACATCGGACCACACGGACGGCTGGTCCGCTTGGCCGCCTTTCCGGGCCTCTGGTTCGGTTTGACCGTCGTGATGGCCAGTCTGCAAGGCGTGAGTAAGACCGTGTACTGCTGGTCATATAACGAGCGACTGAACTTGATCGTCGTCAGATTTGCTTGATGATATATTTTTTCGGTGACCTCCGGCAACTGCGCATGTTCGAACTCGCTCGACCGACGATATCGCGGCCCATCCCAATGTCCAACTCTTCTTCCCTTCCCTCTGGGTCAACGCATTATGAACAACCCGTCTTTGTACCATCTCGCAGAGCACCCTACCCAGAGAAGACCGTCGGAGGGGTGTCGCCGACGTCGGCTTCCCTTGAGTCCCCAACGTCCTGCGCTGCTCCTACCCCCCTTTATGCTGAATCTTCGACCACAAGTCTAGCTGATGCTTCCTGCGATACAGAGGCTTCGGGTTCATCAATAGGATGCCACGAGATCGACATCTCGCCCGCGTTTTTCGACGACGATCCTGCGCCAGAGGGGCCTGCCACGGCATCATGTCTACACCGACCTGAATATCGCCTGTCACCATCCCCGATTACATACGTGGAGCCTGTGCACGCGCGACAAGCGACTCAGCTTGTGGGCCTGTCAACTTCGACTTCCGCCACTGACAGTCCTGCCTCGGTTAATAGGAGACGGAGCAAGCACCAGCCCCAGAGCAGCACCAAAAGCTCATTCGGGTACGGGCCTACGGCGGGTTTCATTCCGAGCGACTACCGCAGTGATAGCGCGACGAGCCTGAACGAAATGTCGAAATCGCTGCGCAGTCAACGGAGCGCGTGTTACTTTGACTTTGACACGTTGCCGAAACACAAGGTCGGACTGCCTCATGAGAACACAAGCGGAGGCGACAGCACATTGCTACCCCGAACGGGATCACTTCCATCAGGGCCATCGTCCCCTTCGCTGGCAGGCGTCACATTTCTCCGTGAACAAACGCAGTACAAATGTAATCACTGCCCAACTTCCGCATTCACGGGCACGACGCCTCCATCGCCACCAGACGATCAACGAAGGGGATTTTCGCTTGCGATGCTCATTCCGTCGTTTACGGCGGGGGTACCTGCGTTTGCGGCACCGTTGACGCCGGTCCAATCACCGGTCGTGAAACGCGCGCAGTGGGAGGTGGTCGTTCGAGCTGGCTTCGTTGGGGGGGTGATTGCGGGCGTTTTGACGGGCCTCGTGGTGGGCGTGATCCCATGATACCCCATGCCACATCCTTTGGGCTTTATTCTGCTGTCACCTGCCATATTTTGCTTGCAAGCATTCAGGCAGGCTCTCACCTTGACCACCGCTCGTGTCATGGCTCCATTTGTCCAGAAGCGGACATGTCATGCACCCTCGCCGCTCCTGCCTTTTCCGCTTGCCCCGTTCTACCTCCTCCGCTCTTGGTCCGCTAGCGTCATGCCCGAGATAACACGGTGCCGCCTTTGGACTTGTGTTATTCGCGACACTTTCTGTGCTTGCATCCTACCATTTCATTGCGTCGTATGCATATGTAATACCTGTCATTGAGATACCATAACGCTTAGATTATTTGATAATATAATTACGCTGGACGGGGTGTCGTCCGCTTGTTGTATTTCTTTTTTTTTGTCCTCCGCTTTCTCTCGATTCGTGGTGTAAACTGGCTTGCACGATTGGTTGCACCGAAGTGTTGTGACTCTGGATAATATTGTAGCGTCCATGTATAATAATAATAATAATTTTTGTTCGTATAGGTAGGAAGAGAGGTTTAGGCGTCAATTATCTTGTATCGTGTATCATTCATTGATCGAGCGCGCAGTCACGCGGGGGTTTGGGAAAAAGAGTACCTCCGAGCCCGAGAAACGGTTTCGTGCCCAAAGTGTGGGTCGATACGTCTCACATGAAAGCTAGGCATTTGATCTGATTCGCGTTCTCGACGCGTCTCAGACGCACGCTGGACGTTTCAGCGCTCGGAGCCGTCCAAGTTGCGAGTCGGTGACCCATAATAAAATAAAACAAGATAAAATAAAAGCACGGACGAGCAACGGAGCGATCCACGATGGGTTCTGGGGGGGGAAGGAGAGGGGGAGGAAGGCCACCGGCCGCTCGGCCGCTCAGTAATTGATCGATCGACCCGAGCCTGGAATCCCTGTCCTGTCTTTTCCATGCAAAAACGGCGATCGCGGCGTCAACCCACCTTGTCTCTTCTTTTTTTTTTTCTTTCCTCCCCCATACGGCTTAGCTGCCGCGTGAGAGGCGTTTCAGCGCCATTCGGTGTTTCCCGATTCGCCGGGGCCCTCCGAGTCATGTCTGTCCCACCGGCGGTGGGGCGGTGGGGTTCCTGACACGAAACCCATGTGGAACTTTTTTTTTTTTTTCCTCTTGGGCGTCCCACATAACGCAGATGGGCGATGCGCGCGCGTGATCCCGAACGCCGATCAAAAAGATCTTCTAGCCTAGTTCGCCAGATCGCGAGCGCGTGAAAGACGTGTACGCACAGTATATGCACTCGGTTATTTTAATTCCGCGCCTCTTAGCGCCATGACGTGCCGCCAGACTGGCACCGCTGGCACAGTGGAGTGGGTGGCGAGCCAGTCCGTCAGGGTCGATCAAGGCATCCACCCACGGATACTGACACGTTGTGCCAAGTGTGCGCTCTGACGTCGACGGGCCCACAGTGTGCTCGTGAACGCCTGGGTACGATCGCGGAGCTGTATTGAACGCAACCAGTGCGCCATGGTCCCATTCTGACTTATGCACTTTTGAACCCCGTCGCGTCGACGAACAAGGCGCCGGCGTGCCTAGTATAATTGTGGTTAGCCTTCCAAAGGGGACTTTTCCTGGACACCTGTCCAAGACATGTCACTTAGTCACAATCCAGGTTCGAGCGCCAACGAGAAGGAAAAGAAAACAATTGGTCCCGATCATGACCCCATGGTGCTAAGCAGGACTGACCACGTGTATGGATCCTCGGAACTGGCACGATGGCATTTCGACTCGCCCGGCGTGCGACTCCGCGCGGACGCCGTCTACGGAGTTGCGAGACAATAATAAACGCGGCTGGCCGCCGATCCCCAACCCTAGGTTCGGAGAGCAGCCCTGGCAGGGCTCACGCAAAACGACACTACGGTACTGCGTACTCACCGCGCCAGACTCCTAGAGAGCTTTGCGGGTTTCGGAGTCGACCGTCGTCGCCACCCTAACCGAGTGCTCTCAGTCGAAAATTTCTTTCTAGTGCGTATTCCTCATTGATTGTCCTGCAGGGCGTTGCGCTCTTTGCCGGACGTTTACATGTGTGGGCCTAAGTGTATGTCTAGTGCTGAGTGTGTTTCTCGAGTCTTGTCGGCAAAGGAGAGGGCCCTTTGGCGATACTTAGGCACGCATGGCGGGCGTGGGTATGTGGGCGGGCATCAGCAGGGTAATGCACGTGTGCTTGATCTTTGGTAGATCCGGGTGTGGCACTTGCGCCACTGGGAACCCGTCATCCGAGTTTGAGATTGGATGATAGGGGGGGGGCCACGCCGTTGGTGTGATCGGACCAACTTTGGGGCTGGGTGCACGGTGCTATCTTGGGTAGTCTTCAGGTGGTCTTGTAGGTTGCACTATTGCGAGTTTATGTTTTGTGTTAGCTTTTGTCCGCGGGTGAGCCAACCTACGAAGGTGGATGTAGCGTAGCCTTTATTCGTCTCAGGTCGCCTAGGAGGGTGGAGGGTCGCGAGATCCCTCCCCCCACTTCACTTTATTGTTGAATGTCGTTCGGTGGTTTGCGCGCTTGAGGCAGAAGAAGAGAAAGCGTGCCACCGTTTCCTCCTTGCCTGGACAGTGCAAGCAGAGGGCCGTGGGTGAACGCCGAGTGGGGCGTGTCCCGTTCGCATTCGGAAGACGAACGCGGCTTGTCAGCAGGGTAGGTTGGGTATCAGACGTGGGAATCCGTCGGAGGGGAAAGAGGGATTATTAGCGCCCAAACAGGATCAGGGGGAATGCAGGACGCAGCCCCGTCCTGAGGTGCAGGCAAGCGATCTATTCTCAGCACGATGGCCGATTTGAGCGGGACGGCGGACCGCTTGTAGAGCCAATCGATTCCCGACGAAGGCCACGTCGGCCGTCCTGTCGGCCTGTCAATGCATGTCATGGCTGCACCGTGGGCCACTAGCTGGCTGCCCCGTTAACGCGCTCGGGACCGTGAAGAAAATACGCGCTGGCCCAGGGGAGATGCGAGACACCGCGAGAAGCACGTCGGATCACCTGAGGAACAGATTCGCATGGGTGCGGGCGATCCGTGAACACGCTAGTCTGCAAGTATCCGTGTGTGTAGCAGTGGAGGGTCATCGACATCGCGGTGCGAATGTGACCGAGAGCGACGAGCGCGGGCTGCATGGCCCCACAAACCCGAGAAGGGGTGACTGCGGCAGCCGAGGCCAGCCGCGACACAGACAACAGCGCTTGACGAGGATAATGAAATAACCTTTTGTTTTGCCGTTCGATGCGGGCGGGCGGAGTCTGAATGACTAGCGCGTCTTCCATGATACTTTTTCAAACCCCGCACCGTACGGCTGGACCCGCGTCACACGTCACGCGTCACCGCCTCACGGACAAACGGCCGCTACTTCGCAGCACGGGAAATCTTGCTGAACATGTGGGCATGTGGAGCGCTGTCAGCTTGGAGAAGGATCGAACCGTGTCGTACATGTCGTCACTCGGAAGGCGGCTCTTTCGATTCGATTCTGCAGAAGGGCCCGAAGCCTTGCTCAGCGGACGACCTGGTACACAATCACGTCCTGTCCGACCACGTACGCGCGCCACCGAATCCCGGGAGTCCGATAATGGGGGGGGCGTCGACCTGGGACGGTCGCCCGCTCATTTTCCACTCTCACTGTTCATCGACGTGCCATTTCATCTGTGCCCGGTTCAGTTCATTTTATGACCTCCAAACAGGACCTACCATACTGAGGCACCAAGATCCTATGTCGTCGTCATGATCCCTATTGCGCTGAAAAGCTCAGTCAGACACCGCAGATACGCGTTGATCGACGACATCGCTCCTTGTTCCCAAGGCCCAGCGTCGAATGCCAGACCCCCCGCCGAGGAATGACGCAGGCTTGCACCGTCGAGAAAGACCTGGATTCGGTGATACAGGCGTCTTCAAACGACCCACCTCTTATGGGGCACAAAGTACTACGCCCACAGCACAAGATGACCGATACTCGCTGCGCTCAACCACCAAAGAAACTCGTCCCCGAAGCCGAGACTCGAGGTAGGTTGCTTGCGCGACCCAGGTGTTCGCGCTCTTCTGATGAACTTACCAACTGTTCATTAGACGCAGTGCACATGTCCGTGTTCATTTCCGAGTGATGCCGGTCCAGAACGTCCAGAAACACGGCTGTCCTCCTCCTTAGCCCCGCTGAAAAACAGCAAGATAGTCAGCTCGTGTGCCTTGATCAGTCACGGCCCACGTACGTCATAATTGAGATGAGTCTCGGAGCGTCTGCGGCTGCAGCTTTTGGGCTCCACGAGTGCCTGGTGCGATTGAGCAGCACCAATCCAGAGGACTGGAGCACCAGCGACCTGCGTGGCACGTCGCAGACGAACATGCCACCAAGGGCGCAAAACGATTGCCCACAGGCAGTGCCCACGCTCAAGGAGATTATCGGCGTGTTCAGGGTAACATAGACGAAGACCGAGTGTTATAACGCGCAGTCAGCCAACTATTCCTAGCAAACAAAGTACCCCTGGTAACCATCGCAGAACCCCCATTTTTTCAGTGTCGTGTGCTCTATCAAAGTTTAGCTCTCAGAGCGGGTATTACAACGTGTACGGCTAAAAGAGTAAGCAACCGACTGGAGATAGGTGTTATGGAGACCAAGAACTCTAGTGTATTCGCGAGCACTATTAGAGTTTGAGAAAGATGAACGAGAAAAGGCCTTCAGACGTGCTTATCGTCGACGACACTCCACGCCGTGTTAGCCAGTCATCAAGCCAAAATTAGAGACCGAGCGCCGACGAGGGAAACGGCGAACGACCACAGGGTCTTCATACTGATGAGAAAACAAAAGAAAAAAAAAAAGACGACATGACTCAATTGTCAGACGCTTTGCTTCTGTTTACGGCGCCACGTACCTCCCAAAATGGAACCTCCGATATCACCAACCTCACGCTCCTCTCCGCGCACCTTGTCTTCAACGTCGCAAATTCATGCAAAGCCTCCGAATTCCTGTCGCATGTGACGACGCGCAAATTGGGTAGAACATCGATCGCGTCCAGAATAGGACGCAGCGTCTTCCTAGAGGTGTGTCTCGGGTTGCGAAAGGACAAGTGCTCGACGGAGGGTGGGAGTTCTGGCGCGAGGGGGACTATAACGGGAATGCTGTAAATGACAAATTCCTCCAGATGCGTGCACTGGCGCAGAAACACCGCAGAGTCGAAGCTGAAGTGGAGCAAACGAAGCGAACGTAGACGTGGCGCGTGGATACCCAAGATTTCCCTCGTCGAACTACCAGGAACCTCGCGCAGGTCTAGGATACGAAGGGAGGAGGCTGACGAGCCAAGGAGCCAGGAGAGCACCGATGGCTGGGGAATGCGCAGCAGCGCGAGGTCATACAGCGAGGTGCGTGCAGAGGGTCGTTGCGCTGCGTTGTTAGGGTCCCCGTTGCCTCTCGACTGGCGTAAGATCGGGGTCTCTGCGGGGCGACGCCATGGCCATGCTGCGATTTCCGACCCGATCTTTAAGAACCGAATGTGGGGCCATATGCCGAGCAACTGGAACAGGACTGGCGACTGTACGCCACAGTGCATCAGATTGAGTGCTCGTATGCTTTGCCCCGAATCTTTGAGCTTGGCGAGCGCGAACTGGTCGAACTCGTGCAACGTCTGCGTGCTCAATGAAAGCTCGTATAGTCTGGGGCAGGCTTGCAGCAGTTGTGCAAGGACATCCGGCTGGCAGTTCCATTCCAATGACTGCCCAACTGATATATCGAGGGACCGAACGGCGTGGCCTATGAGCCTCCCGCGTATCGCAGATGATGTGAGCGCAGCCTGGAACGATGAGATCGCATCGGATTGCAGTCGGATGGTCTTGTGGAAGAGTAGCGACTGAGCCGGTACCGACCATGAAGTACATACAAGCGAGCAATTGGCGAGAAGGTTGTAATCGGGTGACCCGGCGGGTGTGTAGTAGACATGCTCCAGAATAACAAGGACGAGTTCTGGCGGAAGGTAGGGCATACGTGCCAGTACAACAGACAGTTGTCTGTTGTTCTACCCGGTGACTACTAAAAGAGGATGTGTCGCTTTGCCCAAGTCATGTGTGATCCATACTAGGCCCACAGTGACGACTTGTTCTCACCGATCAATGTCTGCGCAGCAGCCTGAGACTCATCGCATCCTTGGCGCTGGTTCGTCCCGCTTGTCCATTTCCGAACTCACAACCTACCAGCTGGTCAGCGACCGGGACCGCTCCTGCGTGCTCTCGCCCCGCCGGTTTATCTAAAAGTATCGCGAGTGGGCCCAACAGACCCATTGAGTTCTGACATGAACGTGGGCGGACCAATTGCGCCCATATTCGGTTAATTTGTTCTGATGCTTCTCCTCCTTTTCGTAACCCATAACCTTTTGTAAGTTTGATAACGTATCCACACACCAGCTCCATCGGCGACCTTGCTGTAACTCGAACAATGTCAGCCCACATTTTAGGAAAGATTCCGTAGGCCTCCTCGCTTCCCTCTCCCGATATAAACCCGCCGCAGCGCGTCGGGTTTGCCTAGGAAAAAATTCCATCCACTCATTCCTAACACTATGGCACCTCTGGAGGGCCCCATCGGCGTCGGTACATTGATCGAAGCCATCCTGCTAGGCTGCGCTATCGCGCAGTCGTGTGTGTACTACAAAAACTCCCGGGCCAGCATGTGGCCACTGACCGTCCTGGTGAGCTGTCGACGCCTCATGAAATGTGCCTGATGAAACTGAGTGCTGACGGGATCCACCAGGTATCTCTCAATCTGTCAGTCAAGGATCACTTTGATCTAGGAATGATCGATCTCTGAACTTGGCGTCTGAACAGGTTCCTCCTGATCTCGCACGTTGGTTGCATAGCTGCTTGGCTTTGGGAAAACGAGCAAGCAAGCGCCGGGGACAGATCCGCAGCCGGTCGCTCCCTCATTTTTTTCGGTGTCTCGGAGATCGTCAGTGCTGTCATCTTGTTTTCCGTGCGGGTGAGTTATTATCCTGTCTCTCCTTTCTTGTGTTGACGGGAAAAACAATGGCAGTGTTTCTTCACTTATCGCATCATGAGATTGACAAAAAACCAACTCCTGGCATTGCTGTTCTTTGTCATCTGCATTGTCTCGCTGACGGCCTCGTTGGGCGCTGCGACCGGATTCTTTACAAATTCCAGTGCCAGTCTCATCATGGAACTCGTCGGTAATTGGGTATTTCCCTTTTCGCTCATCTCTGGACAACTTTGCGATCTGGCGACCAGCCTCACGCTCTGGCTCCGTCTGAAATCTCTAAAGGGAGTCACCGAGTACGTAGGCTCACTCCTTAGTAGACAGGCACGACTGACTTGTTCGTAGTGTCAAGGGACGTTGCGGCCGCTTGTCGCTCCTGAAAATTGGTCGGTTTTCGCTCCTGGTGCACTGACATCAGCTGACTTGGCTCTTCACAGAGTCGGGTGCTATCGCAAAGTGTGTCATCTGTTTCTTCGGCGTGTTAGTCACAGAGTGAACGAGTTCCTTGCAGCTCTTTTGATGCTCTTACCGCCATGTTTGTGAGTTTTCGTCTCCCTTCCACGCGCAAACATCTGAATCGGTCTCAGTTCATGTTCACGAAAGCGAACTGTAAGTTCGGCGAGGCTGTCAGTTCGTCTAGGTTGACTTCTATTCGAATGCAGTTGCCTGGGTTGCTCTGGTGGTAGCCACGCCCGGAGGTGAGGATCTTTGCATCATCTTCACGACTGTGGTTGCTTACCACTCGACGTCGCGCTGCACCTAGTGTTCGTGAACACCCTCCTTCTTGCGTCAGTTGGTCTTTCCGCGTCGCATTATTCTATGGCTGATCCCTTGTGATCCACGCTAGACTGATCGCCGGTGCGGGTCTTTGTGGCGACATCGAGCATCGACGTGCGTTCGATGATAAACTCGTTGACCAGAGTTCGGAACCGAAAGTTGTACGTGTTTGATTTGGGTGCCGTTGGCTCGGACCACTGACGCACTCTGCCAGTCCTCGATCGCTATCAAGATCTCCGAGGATGTGGATAAACATCTTGGGAGTAGCTTCGTGTAGTGGCCGAACCCGGTAGGCCATGGGTCAACGCGATACCCAAAACGGCTTCCGCTGGTCGACTTCCCGCCCGGAGGTCGCCTGGTCGAAGCATCGAGAGGAACGGACAGATGAGTATTCGCTCTTTTGTGGGGCTACTGCCCATGGTGTGTGTGTGTGTGTGTGTGTAAGACGTTGGACGAACACTTTCCCATTTGTTCTCTTTGTTCTTTACGGCTCTGCGAGCGTATTCATTCCATTGTTAGACTGTTATACCCAGTACGATTCTTAGCGCATCCCCCAATCCCTGCCACTCTCTTCGTGTCGCTCTTTTCACATCCCGATCGTCATGTTGCTCCCCGTATTGTCTCGTCAAATTGGATTTGTTTGGGATTTGGGTTCATACCACAATCGTCCGGCGTCGTAGTGCTCCAATGGCCATCCAGGGGGAGCTCGAGCAAGATCTCGCCACCGTGTCTATTTCGCCATTTACGTTGTGTGCCATAGTTGCAGCGACACGGGTGTCCTGGACATTCGCAACTCACGATGTTGAAGCCGAGTTATGGGTGGCAGCGGGCTCCGGATCGCACTTGTTACTCGGACGAAGGATGAAATAGTTGTGCGTCGTCAACGACGAGTGTATGCTCTATTCACGAACAGGTGCTCCCTCCTTTTTAGCCAACGCGTGTACATCTTGCTCTAACGAGGCACCAGGTCAGCAAAAAGAGAGTAGTGTATCGCCATCACGAGCGTATACTCACGTATCCCCCACACATGATTTCTAAGATCGAGGAATTCTGCGAGACAACAAGTTGAGGGGCAAGGGCGACGCAACGACGACTGTGCAGAGCACACACCTATATGCAGCCCGTCGTACAACTTTTTCACTTCTGCCCGGACCCGCGCCAGGTCGTCCTTGCTGGCAGAGGTGTGCGACAGCGCTCTCAGGTCCTTTTCTACCGCTTCGATTCTCCGCACGTGTGCGGTCACCTGCGGGGAGTGGGCGTGCGTGAACGTGTGGGCAAGTCGTCTGCGTGTGACACCCGTACCTTGGCAGTGCTGGCCTGTAGTTCTTCGATGCTCGCCTGCAATGTCGCAGACGCGGCCTTGTATTCGTCGAGGAGATGATACGCAGCGTAACTGGACGCGAGCGAGAAGCCAAACAAGAACCCGATGATCCTACACATCATCATTCACGCGACCGCGTTGCCCACCCGGCCCCACGAAGAGAACAGAGCCGAACGTCAGTACATCGTGAGACCGCCAGGACGAGAGTCGAACCCGCCACGGAACCCGCCGACGGGTTTCTTTGGACTGGAGACTGTGCCGAGGTTGGGCGAGGGTGCGGCGTCGTTGCGGAGGACGGACGAGGTGGCAAGGGGCCTCGCGTGGGTGGGCGTCCTCGTGCTCGCGCGCTGGACGAGGTGTCGCGGAAACGAGGGACAGCGCATGGTCGAAACTGGGTCTGCAACGGAAAGGCGGATGGAATGAGTCTGGTTCGGCGCTAGCCGGCCAAGGACGCGTGTGGTCACGCAGCGACAACGGCACCACTTTTTGTGTGCTCCTCGTACGTCGTGCTCACCTGGCCGGGTCGTCGAGGTCGATGCCGCCAAAGCGGAAGAGCGACGACATCGGTGAACCCAGCGCGCGAGAACGCAAGAAACTCAAGATGGCCGACGCGCGCACGATAGCAGTTCAGGAGACATCCGCTGCAAGCGGTCCCAGCGCCGCAGCCAGCCAGGCGAACGCTGTCGCATCGTCCTCTGCTGGCCCCTCCAAGACGGTCGTCCAGTTTGACTGTGCGCCCGCCCAGGTCCCATTCTTTTTGTCGGCGGACGTTGACGAGGTAACCTAGCGATGCGGGGCCTGCCAGCCTCGATAGACGTGGAGAAGTTCACAGAGGTGCGTTAGCTTTGCTCCACGGGCGGCCGCGGTTCACCAACGGCCTCTCAGGCGCGTGCGTACGAAATCGATGCCATGGAAAAGGCGATCAAGGCAGCGAGGCACGTCCCGCAAGCTCCACCTGACCATTCATGGCCCCTTGACGACACTTTCTAGTGGAAGCTCGACACATCGTGCGTGGCAAACCCTGCCTCGACACCTTCGACGTAGGGCAGCCAGTCATGATGTGCGACGCGTTCCCGTGCGCCTGCGGGCCAAGGCGCGTGCGGAGGTTCGTCTGTCTTAATTTCGAGTACCGCATATATGCATCACCCTGCAGATGGATGCCAATAAATCGCGACCCCTCCGAGGGCCTAAACGAGGCAAACGGAATCGGATCACACGATCTGAGGATTTCTTGAAGCGCCAGCGTAAGCTACCATGATCGCCATCCTTTTGCATATGTCCAAACATCTGGTTTCTTCAGGTAACAAGTCGTGGCTGGAGACACACATTTGGCATTCCAAAAGGGCCAAGATGCAGAATATGTGGGGGTACCGACTTGTATGTCTCGTGCAATGCTTAAACACACATGTTGACACGTCCTCTCAGGCCGTGACCCCTACCGAAAAAGCTTTTCGACCGTCCCATCGTGCATCGATACATGGGTCTATCTTACACGACGCGTCTTATTATGCGACGATAGAAGTCAGAGGGCCGCAACTGCTTCTCCAAACGGCGCTTGAGCAATGCTGTGATCCCCAAGTTTCTGGAGTGAAACGGTTTGCACTTTGTATTCCGTCCGTTGCTGGTTATTGATAGTTGTCACAGTTGTATGACGGGTGGCCGCATTTGCGACACTCATGCATACAAACACGGGCGTTATCCCCTGGGCTTGCTAGGTCCTATCACGATATTGTGGCAGCCATTGCTCCGAGGGGACGACCCGCCCCACGACCCTCCTCCGCAGCAGGAGAAAGAAAAGGGGAAAGGGAAAGGAAAGGCCAAAGAGAAGCAGACGGATAATAGCGAGTCGCCTCAACCCGATAACAGCCCGCGGGTCGTCTGGGTTCGTTGTCACCCAGCTATTTTTGAGGACGTGTTCGAGTCACTGCGAGCTTCGGCCTCGTACGCCCTGGATCAAAGCAAGACGAAAGACCCGCGGGTGCAAGCAGAGATCGAAATTGCAGATCTTAGAGGATGCATCAACGCCTTTGAGATCATGGGTCCCAAATCATGCCAAGTCATCAAAGGAGCTTTGTCGCCTGTTGGAATTCAGGGCAGGAAGGATGCCAAGAAGGTTAGGAAGACTTGATTGAAATTCTGACATGGCCCTGATGTTCTCAAATGGCTAGTTCTGGGATTCACTGACTGACCTACAAACCTCTAGCAGCATACCGCGTGGAATGGTGATTGGACTTACGGTTCTTGATCCACGTCTGAAGTATGATATATAGTTTGACGTAATGTTGGATATTGACCTGACTTTTATAGGTTCCCACCAAAGAACGCCAAACCCGATTACCCCGATATTGCGCAACCTTCATCATCGCCAACCTTTGTCTTTCCGACAGCACTCGTCGCGCAGAGCGATATCTGGGATGAAGAGAACAGAGGAAGTCTAAAGAAGCCCAGGTACAAGAAGAAGGATCTCGACGATAGACGCTCCAAGGCTGGTATCCCTTTTATTTCTCCGACATTCTTACGTACCATTGCTTTATAGAACCTCGTACCAGGAACCCCGCTTGAACCCCTCCGCCAGGATGATCGGATCCCCATTCTTCTCGTCCAGCGTTCTGTCGAACCTTGTCCTCCTGGTTCACCAACCTCGACACGGCAGCTCGACAGGGCGCAAGGCATTCATGGGTGGACATTGCTATTCCCTGCAGGTTGGGCCATGGCTTTCCTTCCATCCCTTGTGTATACGGGAACCCGCTTCGCTGGCCAACGAGAACGTATGAAACAATTCTTCGAGGCTGGGGTCAATGGATTCCCGAATGACTATCCCCTCACCGATGCGTATGACATCGTCACGAGCGACCGTGCCGAGGAGGAGAGAGCACGCTGGGAAAGAACTCCTCCTGCGAAGAAACCAAACTATGAGAAGCTGGGGACGAGGAGTCCATGGCTCGCTGATTGGGATGTCGTACTTGGATTAAAGAAGCCGACTGTGACGGAGTCTTTGCAAGGAGAGGAAGAGCTGGTGACGACCCAGCGGGAGAACCCTGATGTGGTGCAAGGAGACGAGGAGCGTCTTGTTGTCCAACCATGGCTCCTGCGCGGCCCTCGAGTCTCTGCGATGCTTTCGGACATGTTCATCACTCCGGCACAACTTCTTTGCGAAGTAAACAAGCTCCGGTCGAGGAACCATATGGTGCCTCTGGATGCGTCACTACCTGCGGAGGAATTGATGCGTTTGGCGCTTGTGATGGTTCGAGCAAAGATGGTATCAAGAGGTGCCCCGAGTGACATGGCGAATATCTATAAAATGGAGGACCCCGAGGCACGTAAGTGGATCAAGGTATTTGGGAAACAGGATCGAGGTGCTGTCGACTGTGGCGAATCGAGCGAACCAAGCGAGCACGAGGTAGTGCATATTCCTCATTTTTCATGAATGGCAGATGATGATGCCGTTTGGGCCTTGTTCCTAGCTCGGAGAGATTAAGCCTCCTCAGACGGACATTATTGGATATGTGACCACGGGGGATGCCTCACTGCTGCGTGGCGAGGGCCTTGCGATCGGCGGGATTCCCGTCGTAGAATACTTGGCGCTCCGCAAACAAGCCTTGAGGTGCGTGCACGTTCTTGACGTGTTATTCATTTGACCCAGGTTTGCCCTCGATAGGCTTTCACAGCCGTATGTGTTGGTAAAGATCCGGAACCAGGACGGGACGACGTGCCGCGCGGCCTACTTGGAGCTCTTAGATTCTTAGGTGTCGATACGACGACATCAGACCCGAATGGATTCTTAGCTGGCGACGACTACACTACCGTGGCAATCCTTGAGAGTATGGCGGAAGAATATTGCATTGGAATAATTGCATGAAAAAATCGAGCGTGATCGATGCCGCTGAGCCTCCCTGCACCCGGCGTAACGTTCAACGTTCAGCGTTGGGAAATTGACTTTGCGGTCGCAGACCGCTGTAAAGTGCATTCGTAGCGTCGTTGCCGTGTGTGGGGCTGATGAAAGAGAACACGACCAGACTGCTTTCACGTTTCTTCAACTTTGACATCTCTCGCGGATCGAGACCGAACGAATGTCGTAGTCTGGAATGGAAAAGCGAGACGACGTCGGTGAGTGCATGTTTCAAACCACAGCATCCCCTGTGCACCAGCACCTCTGACGTGTGATTCGTCGTACCGACAAGCATTCTCGGGCCGATCTCCCAACTGTCCAGCGCCTTCTTGTTCGCAATTTCCTTGGTGCGCGTCCTCACGCTGGTTTGGCATGCCAAACAAAGCAGTCGATAAGCTCCTGATGGAGCTGTTGGATGGACAAACGAGCTCGTTTCGAAACGTACGTAGGTGGTCCTTTATCGCTCCCCTCGCCTTTTCTTCGATCTCGCCGGCGTCGACCTTGCCCAAGACGGGTGGCTGGCCCTGTTTATCGATGTCCCACAAGAACTCGGTCCACTTGTCTGGAATCACCGGCTAAGCCCGTCGAGGCCCCTCAAACTTTCCGCGGAGTCAAGGAAACAGCGTCTCTGATGTAGTGCACAGTAACAACAGGGGTGGTACTGCGCTGTCAGGGAACAGGGTTCGTACTACTGCTCCTTATATTCACGTTACACGATCTCATCTTTTTCATCCGATAGGGAACCTTCACCCGTGCTTCCAGTGCCTGAGCTACCATTCCTTCCATTCTAGGGAGCAGTAGTTCCGTGGCTGTCGCATGGGTGGGTACCCATGGTGACCCCTGTCAGAACATCATTCCGAAGACTCGTATCGGATTGAGCATTGACAGCAATAGACGTTCCGTCTGACGGTGGGAACGGTTGAACATTCCAGCACGGATTCGCTTACATCATTTGTTCACTCAAGTACCCTGGTCCCTGGCTATACCTATTCTTTCGTCGGCTTCAGCGTCTCTTCCGCCATTGCACTCGATACCATCTTCGGTCAGGCGATCATCGAGAGCTGGAACACACCCCAAACGGTCAGCACGTATCTCACTTCTGACAAGGCTCTCTATGAAGAGAGTGCGAAGTGGGCCATCTGTGCGAACGGTGCACCGAGCTCCCTTTCCCAGCTTTGAAACACAACGTTCAGCAATCCCACTGCTTCTGATCCTGGTGCTGTCTATGACCCTTCTGATGGCATCATCACAAACATCAAGCAGAGCAATGAGGCACTGTTGTCTATATCCACCGGTGAAAACAGCCTCACCATCCAGTATGTCTAATTGAACAGGAGATGAGCTTGTGGTTGCCATTTTCACAGGAAAACGGTGGGTACCCATTAGTGGTGTCGTTTGAAAGTGTTGTCCGCTGGCATGGCTTTGTGCTGGGCATTTGGCCTCGGTTTGCGAGGTAAGCATCTTGGATAAACACAAGAGATCTTGTTGATACGACCGTCGGAGGTCTGTCATTTTTTTCACTCGTACAATGCATCCGAAATACTTGATATGTTAGGGTGCTTGACAGTGGCTAACTTGTCTCACGTTAGGCAGTCGATGTGGATTCATTGGTGGGCCAGGCGGCTCGATCAACGAGCACCTTTGTATTCCAGCACTTAAATTTCCTTGGCAGAAGAAAGACAATTGGTAAGTAGTGCAAGTTGGATTGAGGACGTCTTGCAGCAGATTCCCAGGTCCGAGTCCCACTGCGATCACTCATGTCACTTCGAGAATCTGTTCGAATGCTTACCCCATGACAGCTTGACATTGCTCTCCATGGTATCCACCTGACGATCGGTTAGTACTTCTGACAATATCAGG
>JBBPMG010000362.1:0-24858 GCA_038090195.1 Boletellus deceptivus
GATTCAAATTACATAATTCATTTACCACTGCCTAGCCATGAGTAATAGCTACCTTTCATATACCAACACCTTGTTTATATTTGTTCATGGTCAAATGATATTCAATGAACAATCAAAAAGTGTCAAATATTGGGACAATTTTGTGAGTCACTGTACATCCATAGCGTTGGGATCACGAGCGGGGGTCGAGGTGGCTTTAGGAGTGATGGTGGAGGTAAAGACCGCATGGGTCCTTGTGCTATGTTGCTTAGCCACAGTGGCGGCGAAGCATTTCTGTGAATAGAACTGGTCTATTTTCTTATACCAATTCTCAGGGGTCATGGGGACTGTGTCGAGACCGTAGATGCGGTCAGAGAGCCAGGGAGGGATGCCGGCACGAAGGTAGTGAATAATCATGGCGGCGTTGGCAGTGTTGTCGAGTTTAGCCTTGATGACTTTGAGTTTGAACTTGGCAAGATACTTTGGAAGATAATCGTCTGAGCGGACACGAGTGTTCGTGAGCCAGGTGGTAGCCTCAGCCTCAGCCTGGGTGTTAAGGAACGTCCCGTTGAAATCTGAGACAAAGCTGGTAAAAGAGCTGAAGGATCCGGCATTCAGGGCAGTACAAGTGCGGACAGCTGTCCAACTCTTGGCAGTGCCCTTGGTCATGAAGGAAAGGGCAAACCCAACCTTCTTATCGTTGTTGTTATAGAGGTCCTGGTTGATAAGCAAATACATCCTGGCTGAGTTAAGCCAGAACTCGGCGGTGGCTGGGGATCCATTGTAAGACTTCGGCATGTTCAGCTGAAGCTCGGTGGGTTTCGTTGTCATAGTAGCAGAGGGTGGTGGTGCAGGGATAGTCGGGGTTCGTTATGGAGATGGGGAACGGTGTCGGGGTACCTGTAGCTGTAAGGAAAGCTGCTGGGCAAGGGCTGAGACGTCGGAGGACTCAGGGGCGATGGGGGCGATGGGGAGGTTCAGGGATTCGAGGGGGTCAAGGTCTTCCTGAGGAGTGGCTGCTTGCTCAGGCTCAGAGTCGGATGGATCAGGGGGAGGTGTGCACCAATGGTGACGACTGTGGCATGAGAACGGGTTTTGGGGATCGATGGTGGCAGTGAGGAAGGCACTGCTGGAAAGCAGGCCAAAGAGAAGCTAGTCTTTTGTTACACTTGGCGCAGGTAGCGACGAGCGTAGACTCAGGAGCTTCAACTGTGGATCGATGGTTCGGTGTGTCTGCGTATTGACGATGTAGTCAGTCAAACGGGTTCAGTGTGAGGCTGCAAGGGAGAGGGCTTAGCTACTCCTCAAGGGTTCTGTGTACTGACGGCACTAGAGAGCCGGTCGGGTCGGTGTAACGAGGACGACCAAGCGAAGGCAAGGTCGGATGGGGTTCGATGTGATGAAGCTAAGATTTGAGTAAGACTAGCTTAGAGTACATGGTATGGAAAGTGAGGTCTTATATACTTGTAGGAAATGCGCACAGACCAAGTGGTGCGCAAGAAAGAAAAGGAAATCGTATGACAAGAGAAAATCAAGAAAGGAAATCGGAGTCCAAGCCCAATCGGGCGTATCATACACAAGATGACAAAAGGAAACAGAAATGAAAAGGAAGTCCGAGTTGGATCGGACAAGGCATAAGCAGGTATGACGAGTATTCCGTAGGATCGGATATACACGTATGAGGAAAAGAGTAAGCATCCGGTTGGGCAGATGTGACAGCGTCTATCATGAGAAAAGGAAAAGAAATAGTGTCCATCGAGTGTAGAGGACGAAACGTAACACTGATTTCCTTTTCCTGATTTTCTTTTGTCGTATGATTTCCTTTTCTCTTCCACACATCACTTGGTCCGTGCACATTACTTATGAGTATATAAGACCTCGCTTTCCATACCATGTACTTTAAGCTAGTCTTACTTGAATCTTAACTTCATTTCCTCGAACCTCATCTGACCTCACCTTTGCTTGGTCATCCTCATAACACCAACCTGACCGGCTCCCTAGCGCCGTCAGCACACCAAACCCTTGAGGAGTAGCTAAGCCCTCTCCCTAGCAGCCTAACCCTGAACCCGTTCGACTAACTACATTGTCAATACGTGGAACCCTCGACCCACCAACCCACCATTGAAGCTCCCGAGTCTATGCTTGTCGCTACCCGCACCAAGCGTAACACAATGCTATTCTGGTCATGGTCAACCATAACCTTACAAATGGGGTAATTTTCACCCTGTGTACATATGGAATGGAAAAATATGTATTTATGCCTATATAAACCATGATCTCAACTCTTTACACTCATTATAGTCATTTTTGCTAGGCAGAATACTTATGTTTACAGATAAGTAATGGCTGGGTTAGTCAAACATGCTTGAGGTGTCACCCCTTGGGAGAGTCTGCAAGTTTCCAACAGACCACTCTTTCAGAGCTTCTTGGCATTCACCTGTCCCAGTCAAGTAAACCTGGTTTTGTTCATGTCAAATTTGACATCATCCTTGTGCTGTAGATCCAATATAGCTCACTTCATTCTCTAGGGTCAAGACTCCAACTGCCAGGCATTCAACACAAACATGCTAGTCATTCCATGATGGTTCTGATTCATATTGAGCTAGTGGAAATAGATTTGTAGACAGCAACATGATTGATTGGATTGCAGGCCCACTGCATTCACTTTCTGCTGGATACAGAAAATGGTATAGCTGTACTATTTCCTATAGAACATGTGGCACATAGTGGCAAGGTGATCCAGGAACGTCTGCATGATATAGAGTGTTCAAGCCAGAGTCACTTGTACTTTGATAAGTGGTGTCATCCTACTAATAAGACCACTCAAGAGTGTATCAAATGGTTCACTCGGCATTGCGCTTAACAAAGTATGCAGTCACATAATGTACAATATACAGTTGAGGTAGGTGCCAGCAAGCTCAAAATCTGTCGACCGCGTGTGCAATGCGATTGGCAGTAGGGTTTATTCCTTGATCAACACGTCCTCCGACCACGATTCCCACTTGTCTGCAACTTCCACGAGTTCCTTTCCCTTCTGCCTTAAAACAAGTAATGACGCCGGATGGATAGGCAACCTCAGAGGGGGGTCCTCCAAGTAGGCCGCCTTATATACCGCCTCTGCAAACTTGTCTGGATCACCGTCGAACATTGAGTTGGGATTCGCAGCAGCCTGGCGAATTTGCACCGACGGTAGCGAAGGATTCGTATAAGCTGGATGGATGGGTGCAAATACTCCGTCTTGGGAAGCAATCTTTGTGAGAAACTGCCCCGGTTCGAGGATGGTCACCTGCAAGATTCCGCGACGGTGTTACAAGTGAAACGATGGTAACAGTCAAGGATAAGATGTACGGGCGGCTCACTTTGATATTCCAGTTGGGATCAAGCTCTGCCGCAAGGCCCTCGCTCAGGCCTTCGAGTGCTGTCGATCATATATTGGGTCTTTCAATAACGGTGATCTGTAGCCCCGAGGTTGCGAACGTACCGAATTTGCTGCGATGCACTGTTAGCATCCACGACCAAACATCATCAAGTGATCATTCACCTCGCGGAATAGTATACGAGGCCCGGCGACGAACTGATCCCCGATAGAGACGACACTTGGAGCAGTCGTCCCCCCGACGGCGTGTTCCCCTCCCGGAAGAACCGGACCGCCTCCTTGCTCACGCGCGACGCGCCCCAAAAGTTGACATCAAAGATGCGATGCGCATCGCTGTCGGGTATGCCCTCCACTTCCGACACGACGCCGAGTCCGGCGTTGTTCACGACGACGTCGATGCGACCAAACTTGGCTTTGCCCGTGGCGAGTGCATCGGAGATGACCTCTGCGGATTGGGTGACGTCAAGCCTGAGGACCAGCAGGTTGTCGGGATGCTTCGCGGCCAGCTCGGAGAGGACTTCGGGCTTGCGGAGGGTCGCGATGACCTTGTCGCCCTTATTGAGGGCGTACTCGGTAATAGAAAGACCGAAGCCGGAGGAGCAACCGGTGACTAAACAAGATCAGGACAAGACTCATCGTCCAGCCGGCGACGAGACACTCACTGAACCAGACATTGTCCTTGGAGGGCATCGCAGTAGGACTGAGGGGAAGACCGAGGACGAGGATTGAAATGTCGGGACGATGTGGTGAGCAATCATACTTATGCTGGCCTATTCCGCAGTGATTTGTCACGGTGATACAGATTGGCGAACGCCAGGCGGCTGATCCGAATCGGATGGATCGATGATGGTAGCTCTGTCAACAAATCGGCTTTGACGACGGTGGGAAGAAAAAGATCGCGTGTGAAGACGCGGTCGCCACAAGCGCCAAAGTACTCCAGTACGGCAGGGGAGAGCGCTTCAGCCCTGGCATACGGAGGCCTCGTTCGTGTTTTTCAGTTCACAGCGATTCCGTGAGCAATGGATGCACCGGTAACAGCTTTAAGACCTCTGGGCGCAACACCGACCTCGCCCCGTTTGCATAGAGTGCTCGCAGGTGAGTTCTGTGTCGTCTCGTGCATAGAGCGTGCGCGCTCCGAGTCGCTTTCTGTAATTTTGTCAGCACTACCCAGCGCCTCCGACGCGTTCTGCCACTCCCAACGTTCCCGACTCGTCCACTTCGCCCGCCGCAACCCGGTCGTCGAAGCTCAAAGACCTGCTCTGCTCGTCCTCGATCTCAGGGGTCTAGGCCTAGTCCTGTTGGCAGTAGTAGCTACGACGTGTTTTTTCTCCGTTTGTAATGCATTTGTCATTTTTTCCACCGATCTTACGCCCAGGGACCATCATCGAGCCACTGGCTCTTCTCCCCAACACTCACCGCGACCTTGGCGAAAATTCCTCCCCTCAAACACAGCCACCCCTGCCTGACAGCTTCGGTCTCTGGGATTGAAAACTATAGGTCCCCGGGAGTTTCCATCTGTCCCTGCGCAGGACAAGTCGCTATAGGTCGACCAATCGACTCCGACACGCCAAGGGCTTCCGTATGTCACTGCTGAAGCGCTCTCCTCTGTCTCACTGGAGTAGACGCGTGTGAGCGACCGCGTCTTCACACGGATCTTTTTCTTCTCACCGTTTTCAAAGCCGATTTGTTAGCGGAGTCGCCATCATGGATTCATCAGCGCGCTAATCTGCATCGCTGTGACAAATCGCTGCGGAACAGACCAGTATAAGTATGACTGCTCTGCACATCTACTCGACATTTCAATCCTCGTCCTCGGTCTTCCCCTCAGTCCTACTGCGATGTCCTCCAAGAACAATGTCTGGTTCAGTGAGTGTCTCGTCGCCGGCTGAACGACATCTTGTCCTGACCTTGCTTAGTCACCGGCTGTTCCTCCGGCCTCGGTCTTTCTATTACCGAGCACGTCCTCAATAAGGGCGACAAGGTCATCGCGACCCTCCGCAAGCCCGAAGTCCTCTCCGAGTTGGCCGCGAAGCATCCCGACAACCTGCTGGTCCTCAGGCTTGACGTCACCCAATCCGCAGAGGTCATCTCCGATGCATTCGCCGCGGGCAAAGCCAAGTTTGGCCGCATCGATGTGGTCGTGAACAACGCTGGGCTCAGCGTTATATCCGAGGTGGAGGGCATACCCGACAGCACTGCGCACCGGATCTTTGATGTCAACTTTTGGGGCGCATCGCGCGTGAGCAAGGAGGCGGTCCGGTTCTTCCGGGAGGGGAACACACCGTCGGGGGGACGACTGCTCCAAGTGTCGTCTGTGACGGGGATCAGTTCGTCGCCAGGCCTCGTATACTATTCCGCGAGGTGAATGATCACTTGATGATGTTTGGTCGTGGATGCTAACAGTGCATCGCAGCAAATTCGGTACGTTCGCAACCTCGGGGCTACAGATCACCGTTATTGAAAGACCCAATATATGATCGACAGCACTCGAAGGCCTGAGCGAGGGCCTTGCGGCAGAGCTTGATCCCAACTGGAATATCAAAGTGAGCCGCCCCGTACATCATTCCCATGACCGCGACCGACGTCCTACTTGTGACACGCTGTCGTGGAATCTTGCAGGTGACCATCCTCGAACCGGGACCGTTTCTCACAAAGGTTGCTTCCCAAGAAGGGTCATTCGCACCCATCCATCCAGCTTATACGAATCCTTCGCTACCGTCGGTGCAAGTTCGCAGGGCTGCTGCAAATCCTGAGGCAGTGTTCGACGGTGATCCAGACAAGTTTGCAGAGGCGGTATACAAGGCGGCCTACTTGGAGGATCCTCCTCTGAGGCTGCCTATTCACCCGGCGTCATTGCTTGTTTTAAGACAGAAGGGAAAGGAACTCGTGGAAGTTGCAGACAAGTGGGAGTCGTGGTCGGAGGATGTATTACGCAAGGAGTGAACCCTGCTTCCAATCCCGTGGAAGCGCGACGCGGAGTGAACCGCTTGAGAGTTCACGAGCATTACAAGCCCATGTTCTTTAGTGATGTTGCTAGTAGATTGGCACCGTAATGGTCTACTTACCAAAGTACCAGCGTCTCGTCACCACTCTGGCTTGAGCGCTCTACATCATGCAGGGGTTTCTGCATTACTTTGCCATCACGTTCCACATCTCCTGCAGGAAAAAGTATGGATATACAGCTTCCTGTATCCAACGGAACGCGAACACAGTGAGCCTGCGATCCAGTCAAGCGCGTTGCTGTCCACAAATCTATTTCCACTCGCTGAGTGTGGGTCAGAACCAGCATGGAATGGCTTACATGTTCACGTGGAATATATAGTGGTCCCGGCATTGCCCATCAGCAGGAGCACACTATGCTTTGAGTGAACAGAAAGAATCGTTGGCTAGGGTGACACAGCCAGGCGAGAATGATCAACGAGGTAAACGTTTTCCCTATCCCACGCCACTGGTGCTGCCACAAAGCTCTCCATGCCGTACATCGTGATCATCTTCTGACCCGTCCGGTTGCTTGGGAGGATGGCTTTTGGAATGGCGTGCCTGTAATGACCTCCTTCAAGTCGACGGCGCGAAATACGAAAGTTGAGCCTACATGCGCGATCTGACTAGTCTAGATTGCAGGTGCGATCCATTTTTTTCTGTTTGTGAAGCAACATTTTTTTTACAACAATACCCCGAACGCCATTATGTTACTTCTGAATCTGTTGTTGTTTTTGTGTCCAATCTCAGAGCGTTTCTCCCCTCGAAAATATCCAGACGAGGCCCAAATATCGTAAGCGCGTTGGGTACGGTATCATACCCCTTTTCTACGACCCGGTTACTCAGAGATCGCTTCAGTCAGACTTGCAGGTGCCGTCCCCGCAGAACTAGTGGATAAACGCCCTGTTGGATACAATGTAAAGTTATGCTACACATCGTGATTCGTCATCATAAGGCACGCTCATGCCTTTACCACCGTCTATAATTCATCCAAGCCTTACTGCTCAGATGATGGGTTCTGCATGATTAGGTCAGTACTGTCGAATCGTTGTATGAACCATCGCACCCTTTGTGGGGAGGTGATCCCCCTGACCACCGCGATGTCCAGTGTCAAACTCTGTTGCGCACAGGTGTCAACGAGCGATAACCACTGCAGAGTTGGTCGACATACGAGCTGGATCGCGGGAGGCGACACCGGCACGCTTGTTTGCGCCAGGTTCCTTGTCGGTGTCTTTGGAGAGTCGCTCGAGCTCGCGTTGGGTGAGCTCTGCATCTGGGATCTTCTGAATGGCTTCTGGGGGGAAGTTGTCGACAGGCTTGTCACCGACGAAATTCTGAGTGACCATGGTGGTGTAAGATGGAGGCGGGACGGGTGCGCTTTCGAAATATATTTGACGATGCTGGTGACATCATCGTGTTGTCATGGACAGTGGTATTCTGTATTCTACTCCACCCACCCAGGCATCACTATTCAGTAGAGCCACTCAAGGATTGCGTACATGTCTTTCGTTTAGTTTTCATTTTCCCTTGGTTCATCGGTGGCAATGCCATCGCGAGGTGGATCGGTAGCGGGATGGTGTCCTTGACGTTTATTTCGCCGTGGCTCGTGCCCACCCGGAAACGATCTCGCCTCGTGGGTGCAATGCTTGGCTCCTTTCGCGACGCCTAGACCGTCTTGCATTTTGGAGAAAACGACAGTGGTCTGCGATTCAGAAGACCATCGCATGTTTGCATTCTATTGTTTCCAGGCGCCAGCACTGGAAGATGGTCCGAGCACACGCGTTCCCTTTTGTGCAGCCGTGTATGAAGTTCTATGAACGTGTGAAAGGTCGTTCCACTTGGCCTCCTGCGGGCCCCACCGCCCTGGCGTGCTGACCGAACGGCTCATAAAACGGGCTGGCGGACACCGAGTCTTCTTACCACCCACAATCATGTCCCGGTGCCCCCGCAAACGAGAGAAACAGGACTACTCGTCCGACTCATCGTCCGAACACTATCCAATGCCCCCCCTCCCTTACCCAAGACCCACGGCCTCTCAGTCCTCTCCGTGCGCACTCAAAGGCTGCTCTTGTCCTGTGCCCACGCTGATCGAACAACGTAGACATCTGCCTCTCGTTCCAAAGTTCACAAGGCCCTCAGTTACCATGCCCAGCTTCTTTGGCCTTCGCCGAGGGAGAAGGTCCAAGGCCGCACCCATTCACCGCTGTCTCCTTATATCAGAAATCCTCTCCCTCATTCTCGAGTTTATACGCCGGTTCGACGAGTCGTCCGACAACGAAACCAAATGGAACCGCACCTCTGGAAAACGCACTCTCGCGGCGCTGGCCCGATCGTGCCGCGCTTTGAGCGGCCCCGCACTGGATGTCCTCTGGATGCGCTTGGACAACCTTGATCCCCTGATAAAAGTCCTTCCACGACGTATGTGGAGCAGGAGATATTATCCCTTTGTGGTACGCACCCCCCGATCCTCCTCAGATGCTCTTTACACGGTCACGCTGATTCCCCTTAGGTCCGGCTGTTCTTGGGTGAAAAGCAGTGGGCGACGTTCCGCAAGTATGCCGTCCGCGTCCGCTATCTTCGTGGTCCGTGCTGGCGCATCTCTGCGACAGTCCAGCACAACATCATCGACGCACTCGCACGATATCCACATGCTACTCTTCCCTTACTTCCTAACCTTACCGAGCTGGTTTGGAGCGAGCTGAAGATGTCCAATCTCATCGATCCGAGTGTTTCACTCATCCGCTACTTTGCAGGCCCGGAAGTGACCACCCTATCCCTCTTCCTGATCTGTTGGCCAAATCACGTTTCTTCTGAACTTGCCGTTCTGGCTGACCTTCCCCAACTCTGCCCTAACGTCACGTCTTTCACCGTATTTTTCCCGCGTTCGTCCTACAACGACCATTCCAGTGAAATTGGTGAGATTGTCCGGGAATGGCCTAACCTCCGTGTATTACGCAGTTGCGCCCTGGCCCAGCCTGTCATGGACACAATAACAGCCAACCGATCACTCGACACGCTCAGCATCGAACTCAACAATTCAAGTACGGCCCTCTATGTTGGGCGACTCCCACCTCATGTCCATACCTGGTCGCTTGGCGGAAACAGTGCCGCCCTGTGTCTCCGGTATCTCACAAACATCCACGCCAGCCCGGCTAGTTTCCATTTACGTATCGGCGCGGATGATTCGACGACGGCAGATATGGAGGAGCTGGTCGGTATGCTTCCCGCTCAGCTAGACAGAGACCAGCTCCGTTCGCTTACCGTTGAACTCACGTCCTCGTACTGGAGCACGCCCGCAAGCGACTCGTTCTTCTTGTCGCCCCCGCTGCTCATGTCGTTTGCGAGCTTCCCTGCGCTCAAGGAGCTCGACGTGAGCACGTATAGCGCGGCGGAAATGGACGACGGCGGGTATGCGTCGTGGATCTCGGGCCTGAGGGGTCTGACGAGCTTGAAGATTGGGGTGTCAGACGTGTCCAAGGCGAGACCACTCGCGAGCGTTGGGGCGGTGCTGGCGGTGTTGAAGGCATGTTGCAACCTGGAGACGCTGTGGATCGTGTTCGACGCGTCGCTGCCGATACCCTCTGGGGCCGAGGACGAGGATCGGCAACAGGCCGAGGGCGAGGATGAGGAGTCGTCGGAGATTGAGCTTGAGACAGGGGATGTGATAGCGAAGACGCAGAAAGGCGGAGATGAAGATACGAATGAATGGGGCGTCACGAACTACCACATGACGCATCTCCGGGTTGGATATTCGCCAATTGGAGAGAGTGATGAGGCGTTGAGAGCGTTGGCGAAGTGTTTGCGTACAGTGATGCCCCGGTTGGAGCGCATCCGGACGGACAGGTATCCGCTCGATGTGGACGCGCGATGGGCCAGGGTGGAGGAGATGTTGGTAGGCCGGTCAAAACGAAAGCAAGACGTGTCGTTGTAGCATGCGTTCTCTTTCTCCTGGTCTGCGTATGTGTGCCCTCTTTCTTTTTCCCTATCGTTTTCTTTTCGTTCCACTTTCATTCGTTACCCAAAAATTCTTCCGTCCAGTCTTCCATCCTTTTCTCTACTGCTTTCCTTCTTGTTGTTGTATTGATCCCTTTTTCTGAGAGGATCTATTGACTAGATTACGTGCGTTGTACGATGACAAGTGTATTCTCTATTCCTCATTCATGATCGCCTTTTTGGTATGCTATACTCGCATTGAATGCTACTGTCCGCTTTGCTCGTTTTACTTGTGTACAGCTGGATGAGTGTACCTGACAACCAACCTCATCACGCTTCATGACCAGGGCGGGCCGCCATTTGCCAGCGCTACGACAAGCAACTCGTCCCGAATATGGAAAATTTTCCTTATTTGGAATGGGTTGTTTACTAATTTGGCCCAAAAAAAAGGAAGAATCTCCGTATCAGGGCATGGAATCTCCCTAATTAGGAAGGCGGGTGGGTCATTTGCGCGACTTACAATGTTAAGTAAATGCTTCCGGTGTCCGACGTATATTACCCACAATCACCTGACCTGAATTACTGATTATTAATGATCAGACGACCTCAGCTCCCAGAAGCGGTACGTACGAAAAACTGTAGTCCTGCCAACAATGGTCATCGAAGTTTTATTTTTCTCTTCAGCCTGTGTATGCGCGAAATTTATCTAGGGCTGAAATCCTAATGAGCAGTACGTATAACCCATCCTCAGGTTTTGGGACGACGCTTTTCGATGTTCACGTGTTTGAAAAAACAAAGGTATCGACAGGAAAGCCGCGGTTGAGATCGATTGCCAGGGCACCGTTCCAGTATCGGTCGCCTTCTCGATAGACGGTCGGCATCTCATCAGCGGCGAGTGTTCGTCCAACTTGACCAGAGGGAAGCTTCGGCGATGGCAGACCAAGGACGGCCGGGAGGTGGGCACGGTGCTCGACGTAAACAACGGCGTGTACGGCGTGGCGGTATCCAAGGACGGCCAGTGGAGGGTCAGCATCGAAGGGAGAGGCGCCGTCGTCAGGACCACGACAAACAAGCGGGTGGCCACCGTCGGCGACCACCGCGAGGCGGCCTCGAGGGTGTACGTGATTGACGTGTCTCCAGACTCGACCAAGTTCGCCTCCGGGTCGGGCGACGGGACCATCCGCATTTTCAGCATCACGACGGGGCAGAGGCTGTTGGGTCCGCTTCGTCACGAAAACAAGGTCTACGGGCTCAAGTTTTCGCCGACCGGCGACCGTCTCGCGAGCGCTGCGTTGGGCGAAGGTCTGGTGAGCTTGACGCCGGGGTCCGTCCGGATTTGGGATGTCAGCACGGGCAACAAGCTCGTCGACGTGTCCATCAACAAGATTTTCACGCCGTGCACGCCGTTCGCATGGACGTCGGAAAGCTTGCTCTTCGTTGTCGCGTGCAGCCAAATCAGCCAAATCCACGTGCCGACGTCGCAGGTGCGCTCTGGGTGGTCTCTCCCCACCAACTACAACGCGTCCTATTGCTCTCTTGCGACGAACGGGCGGCTCATCGCCTGTTCCGACGACACCCGGGTGACGTTTTGGGACTCGCTCTCGCTGAAGCGCGTGGGCCCCACGGTCGAGCTTCCGAGCGTCATTCGCTCCATCGCGCTGTCTCCAGACAACCATTATCTGGCGTGCGGCAGGAACGACGAGAAAATAGGGCTTTATGCACTCAGGGATGTTCTTCCTCTGCATTACATCCTCGATGTGAGCACACGTCTACTTCCCGCCTTGACACGGTCGTGATCTGATGCGTGTGGACAAGCCCATGTCTCAACTTCCGCTCATCAAAGTCGACTCTGCGGTGTTCAAAGCATGGATTGAGGACGACATGGTCAGCGCCGACTCGTTGCTGTCAAAAGACCCCGCGTCTGTTCCCGAGTCAAGACACTGTATGCTCGCTAATCGTGCGATCGTGCGTGCGCGTCGGCAGCAGTGGGATGCCGCGCTCGATGCCGCAGAGGAGGTAACGTTGTGTCTCTACACTCTGGGTTTCGCCCCTTTTCATGTCTGCGTCTCTTGTCTTCCCAAGTCCCTTACGATAAGGCCGTCCGCCGCACCCCACGTTGCCAAAGCCCTCGCACGAATAGGGAAGAACCAGCAAGAGCTTGCGCTCCAGTCCTTTGACCTCGTCTTTCGCGACTGCAACCGAGACGACATAGAGTTTCTCCTGCTCATAAAGGTATACGTCCATGTAGTATTTCACACCCCTGTTTAACCCTGTCTTTTCTTGTGGCGTAGGCGATCCTCTTGTACGTATCGGGGAAGCGTGAGGAAGGCATATCACGCGTGGACAGCCTTCTTTCCGGTGCAGATGACAGTACAAAGTACAACTACTTCCAGGTGCATAACACTTTGCATGCGCTCATATACGCTCCATACTGACTGAAAAAAAAAAGGTTCTCGGCAACATGCACCTGAAGCAAGGTGACTTTGAACGTGCGATGACTTGCTTCGGCCAAGCTCAGTCCCACGCCCTCGCTCGTCAGGGATTCCATCTCGTGACCATTCTCCTGGCAAGTCTTGTTCTCGTTCCTTTTTTTGGCATCTTCGGCGCGCGCACTCACGGCTGGCTTCTTTTTTTGATCCGTTCATCTAAGATCTTTGGTGCTGGGTTTGAGGAGCTCGAGATCACAGTCCGACGGCCGCTGCGAGAAGCTATCACAGGGTGGCATTAATTCCGACAGTATGGTCTCGTCTCGTTTCTTCTCTGCTGTTTCTCGAGCGAACAGATCACTTGGAGGTGTCGCTCGCCAAATCATCCTCGGGAAGGAACCGAAAGTACAATGGCTACGACGGGAGCACGGCGAGTGGGAGGGAGGAGCGAACGCGAGGAGATGTTAGTGTTTTTGGTGCAGTACGGGCTCGATCGCGCATTTGATGACGAACCACAACTGGCCATGTGTCCTACACCTCGTCACCTCGGAGCGATCGCGTGCGCAGTGAGCGTTAAATATGGTATTTCGATGCAGAATATCATGATGGTGAAGTGGTTCACTCTCACCGTCCCCCTTGCCTGGATCACATGGTTTGATCCCTGCTAGCGATGATCTCCATGCCAAGTTTCTTTGGTGATTGGTTGTCCGGGACTGTCGGAGCCATATATACTCGACGAACGTTGGCTTACACGCTCTTTCCCGTTCGCTGAGCCCCAGCCCTTTGCCCATCCGATACCATTTGCGTCCCAAGCTGGTCCAGATTGCAAACCCACAGCGTTATCACCCCTCGACTCCTCTTTTCTGCCCATCCCGATGAGTAGCAGTGGTAGCAACAGGGGAAGACATCGCGGCCGCGCAGGCGCGAGTGCCGGCAGAGGAAGTGGGCGTGGATCTGCCGACGAGTCTGACGCTTCCTCACAGAACCGTGGTGCTGGCGATGGGCGTGCACAGACCCCAACATCTCCCCGCGGTGGCGATCGTGGCCGCAGACCAGGGTTTTACGATGGTCGGGGCGGGCAGCCGAGAGGTCATGTCCTCCGAGGATCCGGGTGCGTTGATTTCAATGTCTGCGTGCCTTCTCATCGTCGTCATCGGTGCCGACAACGATCGCCTTCTATTGGTTGTAGCATCCTCGCTTCGCCCAGGCAACCGGCAATAGACACCGATGATGGCCCTATCGCGGGTGACCCGGACAATGCGCAGGTAGCACTCCCTCGAGTGGCGCTCCCCACAGGGTTTCAAAGCGACAGTCTTCCCCTCCGCCCAGGCTTTGGTACAGACGGAAGAGAGATCCAGCTGCGCACCAACTTCTTTCCCGTACACGTGCCTCGAAGTCATCTGTACGGTTACCATGTGGCCATCTTCCCCGCGATATCCTTGCGATCTGAGAGACGTCGCATTTTCCACCTCGCCGAACAGACGGCCACGTGGAGCCAATCAGGGTTGAGAGGCAAAGTCGCGTATGACTTTAGTGAAAGGCTCATTTCTGCCATCCAGTTGCCCCAGCCTTTGACGATCGCGGTCCCATACTATGCCGAGGGGGAAAGTGGTCCACCCCCGCATGGCGGTAGGGTGTACACCATCTCGATCGACATTTGTATGGTATTAGACACTAGTGACCTTGAGAGGTGCGTTAACTTCTTTGTTCTTCCCTTGCGATTTTGAGAATTGTCTTGTTGATGCGTTGTCTAGCTACCTCACAGGCGAACCTCACTATCGTCATCATGACATGCACCCTGTGATTGCTGCCTTGAATATCGTCCTTACATCCATCTCAGAGGGAACAGACGTTACGGTCGGGAGAAAGCGATACTTTGCTCCCGTTATGACTGAGCCGTTCAGGCTGGGTGGCAGCCTAGAAGCGCGGAAATGCTTTTACCCTACCTTGAGCCCGGCGTACAAGCAGCTGATGGTAAGGGTCAGCATCTCTACGGCGGCCTTTTACACCCCTGGAAACCTGGCACATACGTTGCTAGAGTTCCCAGATGTCAGATTCAGCACCAGGATGATCCGATCTGTAAAGATCAGGACTGCCCACCTTGGACGCCAGAAGATCATCGACGAGGTTGTGCCCGACACTGCCAGGGCGTATTTGTTTGATAGTATTGAATACGGGCGTGTTACGATCGAAGACTATGTTAGACAAAGTAAGACTGCCTTTGGCTTTGTTTACTCCTATCCCATGGCCTCCTTTTTAGAGTTTAACATCAGGCTGCGATACCCCAATCTCCCGCTCGTTGCCGTCAGAGTAACGCAAACTCTGACCTACCTTCCAGCAGAACTCTGCGAGGTACTTCCTGGCCAACCTTTCCACGGAAGGCTTACCGATGAACATGCTGCTCTGATGGTCACTGTGGCCCGTCAATCCCCCAACGCAAACGCAGCAGCCATCGTTCATCAGGTCTGTAACCAGCTTAGAATGGACATCACCCGGCCAGAACTCCGGTCCTTTGGCATAACGATCGGCACAGACATGGCGGTGGTCCCGGGACGCATCCTGCCCAAACCTAGTATCCAATACTCGTCTAACGCGGCTCCGATTGATGATCAAAAAGCTTCTTGGAACCTCCGAGGGGTTGAGTTCGCGGTCGGTGCACACCTCGATAAGTGGGCTGTTCTCGTGATCAAGGATAACTCTTCCCCGGATGAATTTACTGGTTCCGAGGATGAAAATCTTCGTTGGGCTGTAGCTCGTTTCTGCAACATGTGCAACGTGAGCGGGATGCACGTCTCTGAAGACCCAACATACGTCACGGCCCAGCTGCCCCCCAGGGATCCATCCGACTCGCTGAGGCGGGCGACTATTGCAGCAATCAGAAATGCGATTTTGCGTGTCAATTCAAAGCCTGCCATGTTTCTTGTCATTTTGGCCAACGCGGACCAGGCAGTGTACGACAACGTGAAGCACCTTTGTGACGTGTCTCTCGACGTTGCTACGGTCTGCGTCCAATCTCCCAAGTTCCGTAGGAGCAATTCACACTACTTGGCGAACGTGGCACTCAAGGTCAACATGAAACTGGGTGGCATCAATCACAAACTTGATCCAGAGAGCAGAAAGTGGTTGAACAGCGCCCTTACCATGATCGCTGGCATAAAAGTCACGTACCCAGGCCCAGGTCATGCTGCAGGAACTCGTAAGAATATAATGTTCTCTTCCCACCCTATCCTTGACACGTAGCTTGTATCACAGCATCCATCGCGGCCGTCGTAGCAAGTGTTGACGATGACTTCGCACAGTACCCTGTTGGATTAGAAATCCAAGAGAGCAGAGAAGAGGTATTGTGCCCCTTGGGATGATGTGATCACTTTGCTTAATCAGTTTCTTGAAGATTGTCACAAACCTTAAAAGTATGATGGTGGACAGGCTGAAGCTCTTCCAAAGGAGGAATAACGGAAAGCTTCCTGAGCGTATCATCGTCTACCGTGGTGGCATTTCAGAGGTCTGTTACTTGTCTGAGTCCTTCAATAGGCTCACCTTCTTCAGAGTCATATCCGCACCATCAGAGAAATGGAACTGCCTCTAATCTTGGATGCGTGCGGGTTTTTTAGTATTCCCGATGCACCATACAGGCCTATGTTGACCATCATCACCGATAACAAGCATCATGTACGTTTTTATCCTACTGACAACGACCATGCCACGAGTAGTGGGAACATCCTTCCGGGTACTGTGGTTGATCGCGGTATCACCGCCATATATGGTTTTGATTTCTTCTTACTGCGTGCGTGGGTCGAATCACGACTGGGCTGCAAACACGACTACTGACACCGGTGACAGCGCATGGTGTACAGCAAGGGACCGCTCGTCCAATCCGCTACCATGTCATTCACGATGAGATCGGGTTCACCGCGAATGAGATCCAGGGACTCACCCACTCCCTCAGCTACATGTCCGCCCGCACGACTAGGGCTGTGAAACTGGCGTGCCCAGCCTACCATGCGGAGCTTGCTTGTCGACGTGGGCAGTGCTACCTACGCGGCCTGCTCCGCGAATTCTTCGGCAGGAGCGATTCAGCAGAAACTACGAGACTAAATGGCATGGAGGAAGCGCGGAGGCTTTGGAGTGGGGGTGTCTCCAGGGCGGGTCTCAAAGATACCATGTTTTACCTGTGAGGTGCGAGATCGCCGCATGTTGGACTGTGCGAGGCCCTTTTTTCCTTAAATTTGTGTGTAAGCATGTTTCGATGGTCCTCCCATCGATTGTTTGTATGATAGTAGAATGAGTGAAAGCGAAAGTATGCTGTTGCGTTTAGGCGAGCCCGCGGAAAGGAATCTGAGCTATACTCCAATGTCATGTGACGAAGACAGAGTCAACAAGGAAGTTCTCATCTATTAGCAACAACCTCACAAGCACTATGTTGGGGAAAGCTGATGCCAGGATGCATCTGGATCTAGAACACCCGCACAGGCAGTAAGGTGGCTTGATTTCTCTGATGATGATCTCCATCCTGAGTGTTTTTGTCTTACCCATCAACAATTGGCCTGGGTTGCCCAATGGGATCCTCGACTAAGTTCCTGATATGCTCAATAGATGTTAGCTTACACTCCCCATTGCACTCAACAAACTCTAGCCCTTTGCCCATTTGATACCATTTGCATCTCACCACGACCCCACAGTGTTATCAGGGCCCCTTGATCATTTTTTCCACCCGCTCCGATGAACAGCAGTGGTGGCAACAAGGAAAGACGTCGCAGCCGTGCGGGTACAAGCGCTGGCCGAGGAAGTGGGCGTGGATCTACCAGCGAGTCCGATGCTCCCCCCCGGGGCCGTGGTGCGGGTAACAGGCGCGCACAAACTCCATCATCTCCCCGCGGCGGCGATCGCGGTCATAGACCAGGAACTTACTATCGTAGGGGGCAGCCCAGTGGTCGTGTATTCCAATTCGGGTGCGTTCATTTCCACCCCTTCGTATCTTCCTCTTGTCTTGTCGGTTCTCCTGATGGACGTCGTCGTCGTCGCCTTCATCATGATCATCATTACAAACGTCACAATATATGCTGAAAACAGTCGCCCCTTCTTGATAGTAGCGTCCCCGCCCCACCCGTACAGCCGGTAACAGACATTGACGATGGCCCTATCGCGGATGACCCGGAGGATGCGCACGTGGAACTCCCTCAAGTGCCGCCTCCCATAGAGCTTCAGAGCAGTAGTCTTCCCCTCCGCCCAGGCTTTGGTACAGACGGAAGAGAGATCGAGCTACGCACCAACTTCTTTCCCGTGCACCCTCCCCAAGGTCGTCTGTATGAATATCATGTGGCCATCTCTCCTGCGATATACCAGCGTCCCATGAAGCGCCGCATTTTCCGCCTTGCCGAACAGACGACCGCGTGGAGCCAAGCAGGCTTGAGAGGCAAAGTCGCGTATGACTTTAGTGAAAGGCTCATTTCTGCCATCCAGTTGCCCCAGCCTTTGACGATCGCGGTCCCATACTATGCCGAAAGGGAGAGTGGCCCGCCTGCGCAGGGCGGTGAGGTGTACACACTCTCGATTGACCTTGTTCGGGAAATTGATATGAGAAACCTCGAGAGGTGCCTCACTCCCCCTCTTGCTTGCGAATGTGGAAATCTTTACGCTAATATGCTGTCCAGCTGTCTCTCAGGCGAACCTTCCCATCGCGATCACAACATATTTCCCGTGATCACCGCTTTGAATATTATCCTCACATCCATCTCGAGGAAGACGGACCTCGAGGTCGGGAGAAACCAATATGTATCCCCTGTTATGGCGGAGCCGTTCAGGCTGGATGGTATTCTGGAAGCATGGAAAAGATTTTACTCGACCACGAAGCCGTTGTACAGAGGGCTCGTTGTGAGGGTCAGCTTCTGCACGACAGCCTTTTATGCCCCCGGAAATCTAGCGCGTGCGACGCTAGAGTTTCGGAACTCCACATTCCGCTTCAGGGCGACCCATTCTATAAGGGTTAAGACTACCCACCTTGGAAACCGGGAGACTGTCCGCTTCAACCTGGTTGGGTCCGACACTGCAAGTGCACGCTCGTTTGATACTCCTGAGTACGGACGTGTTACGGTGGAAGACTACTTCAGACAAAGTGAGCTTGCCCTGGGCTCTGCTTGCCATATCTGATGGCAAATTTTCTAATACAGAACATGACGTCAGGTTGAGATACCCCAACCTCCCGCTGGTTAGCACGGGCATCGGACAAACTCTGACCTACCTGCCAGCAGAAGTTTGCGAGATACTTCCTGGTCAACGTTTCCGCAGAATGTTTACCGATGGACATGCTGCTTCATTGATCGCCGTGGCCCATCAATCTCCCGATACGAATGCAGCGGCCATTGTTCACCAGGTTCGCAGCCAGCTTGGACTAGATGTCACCCGGCCAGAGCTCCGGTCCTTCGGCATAGCAATTAGCACAGACATGGTCATGGTTCCGGGACGCATCCTACCAAAACCCGGTATTCAATACTCGTCCAGACTGGCTCTGATTGACGACCAAAAAGCATCTTGGAATCCTCGAGGGGTTAACTTGAAGTTTGCAGTTGGTGCACGACTAGACAAATGGGCCGTTCTTGTGATCAAGGACAGCCCTTATACAGAGGGATTCACTGGTCCTGAAGACGTTCGTCGGGCTGTTGCTTCTCTTCGCAATACGTGCAATGTGAACGGGATGCACATCTCCGAGGATCCAACGTATGTTGTTGCCCAGCTGCCCCGCAAGAATTCATCCGACCCGTTCAGGCGGGCGGCCATTGCAACAATCAGAGATGCCCTTTTGCGCGTCAAACCAAAGCCTATCATGTTTCTTGTCGTGCTGGCCAACGCAGACCAGGCAGTATACGACAACGTGAAGCACCTTTGTGACGTGTCTCTCGACGTTGCTACGGTCTGCGTCCAATCTCCCAAGTTCTGCAAAGGCAATTCACACTATTTGGCAAACGTGGCACTCAAGGTCAATATGAAACTGGGTGGCATCAATCACAAACTTAGCCCAGAGAGCAAAGAGTGGTTGAATAGCACTCCCACTATGATTGTCGGCATAAAAGTTAGCCCAGGTCAGGCTGCAGGAACTCGTAAGAATATAATGTTCTCTTCCCACCCTATCCTTGACACGTAGCTTGTATCACAGCATCCATCGCGGCCGTCGTAGCAAGTGTTGACAGTGACTTTGCACAGTACCCTGCTGGATTAGAAATTCAGGAGGGCAAAGAGGTATTGCACCCCTTGAAGCGATGTGATCACTTTGCTTAATCAGCTTCTTTAAGATGGTCACAGACCTTAAAAGTATGATGGCGGACAGGCTGAAGCTCTTCCAAAGGAGAAATGATGGAAAGCTTCCTGAGCGTATCATCATCTACCGTGGTGGCATTTCAGAGGTCTGTTATCTTTCTGAGCCCTTCAATAGGCTCACCTTCTTCAGGGCCAAATCCGCTCTGTCAGAGAAATAGAGCTGCCTCTCCTTTTAGATGCGTGCAGGGTTTTCAGCGGTCCTATTGCACCATACAGGCCCATGCTGTCCATCATCACCTATAGCAAGCATAACCATGTGCGCTTCTATCCCGCTACCAATAATCGCGCAGGGAGTAGTAGAAACCCCCCTCCGGGCACTGTGGTTGATCGCGGTATTACTGTCATATACGGTTTTGATTTCTTCCTACAGTGTGCGTAGGTTCACTCATGACTGGACTGTAAGCGTGGCTACTGAAACCGGTGACAGCGCATGGGGTACAGCAAGGGACCGCTCGTCCAATCCGCTACCACGTCATTCACGATGAGATCAACTTCACCGCGAACGAAGTCCAGGGACTCACCCACTCCCTCAGTTACATGTCCGCCCGCACGACTAGGGCTGTGAAACTAGCGTGCCCAGCCTACCATGCGGAGCTTGCTTCTCAACATGGGTGGTGCTACCTGCGTGGCCTATCCCACGGATTCCTCGGCGAGGGTAGTTCAGAAGACAGTGCGGAAGTAGATGGCATGGAGGAAGCGCGGAGGCTTTGGAGTGGGGGCGTCTCCAGGGCGGGCCTCAAGGACACCATGTTTTACCTGTGAGATGCAAAATTGGCGCGTCATGGACTGCACCGGATCCTCCTTTTTTTTCGAGTTGGCTATGCATGTGTTTGAGCTTGTCCGGCTACCCCCTGACGGCTGTTCGTACGATACTAGAAATTTTGAGTAACTCGAGGCATTTAACATTGTAAAAAGCGTTACCATGGCGCCGAGGGGAGCCAGAAGCAAGCTTTATGGAAGGGTTGCGAACCAAGACCAACTCGGTCGAGTGTTCCTTGGCCCAGGTACCGAAGCTGAAGCAGCCTGTCCGTGAGTCGGACCCGCGGTGGGTTGTTGTGGGCAACTTGGCAGGGGCAGTCACCGCCCTCGGCCCGCTTAACGTCATTTCGGTTACTTAATCCTATTCTCCCGTCGCCAGTGGGCTGGCACTTGCGTTGTGAGTCTGGATGATCGGCTGGCCCCATACAGCTGAACTTGCTTGGGCATCAGTGTCAGGCGGGTGAGCGGGCTGAGGCTAGTATTTCAATGCTGTGTAACCATATGAGCTCTGGCAAGACGGCGAGGAACGGAAGGCGGAGCAGCGACCGCCGTCCCCCTTGCTCTCTCAGATCACCAGTGTTACAGATCGTAGAAATGACGAGGATTGTCGCGTACTCGGCCCGGGCCGCATACTGTTTGCACTTGTTTGGCCTAGGGTTGCCCGAGGCACGTGACCGTATGCGACGTTTCACTCATTTCTTGCTTCCGGTGACCTTGCGAGCTGCAGCAGCTCGCGGCTAGAGTAGCACTCTGTCTTCGGTGCTCGCGTCAAGGGTCATCGAGCGCGTCCAAGAGACGATTTCCCCCTCTCTGTCAATGTCCGCTTGCGGAATACATATCAAAGAAGCGGCGCTCCTTTCGTGGCGCAACTGGGAGAATTTGAAGTACCCGCTCCTTCTTAAAGGGTCGAGCATCACTTCGCGCATCGCAACCTCCTTCTGAGTTGGGGACGCAGCTAGCTCGCTTCAGGGGACACTCAGCGCTTCGGACCGGAAGCCCTGCGGGCTTCGCCCACTCTCCAACCTTGCGGCGCCTACTTTGTAGCTCGCTGCAGAAATCGACATTTACGGGTGAGTCCACCGCGGAAAGCTCTGACGCCAAGTGGTGCAGGCTGCATACGAATAATTGTGCAGATCATAGTCGTCAAGCAAAATATTAAATTGACTCACTCATGTCAGCGACTGTGGGAGCATTTGTCACAGCAACTGTCGCCACTACCACCACCATCATCAGCGCTATTAGATACCACCGGATGCTACAGAACTCGCCTCCACTTGACAGGATCGCAGGCGTGTGCGTGCGTCAACCTTTCAGCGGTATATCCCCGCAGGTGCCTCGGAGTCTTGATCAGACTCGGGCTCAGACCCGCCAGGTGATGCCTTGCCGTTTCGGTCTTGAAATGCCGAACAATGCCGCCACTCCAGTTGCGAGTTGCATGGTCATGAGCCAGGATGCACACTAAACCATTGCCTCTCCATCGCGCATTTGTGTGAGCTGCGTTCACTCACGGTATGATCTCACCTGCCGTCTAGTGTACACCTAACATGACGACGACGCGAAACCTTCGAACCTTCGACTTCACGCCCCAAGGAGTCGACCATGAAGGTGGCCATCTGTCCTCATGTTCTTTGAGCCGTTTACCTTTGCAGGCACGATTTGCTGGTCTGGTGGTCACAGTCCGATCAATCGTATCCCGTTCCTGACACATCTGGGCCGGACATGCGAATTCCTGGCGTTCCTACGTTTCAGGACTTGTTGTTTGGCGTCGGAAACCTCGCACAGCGCCGAAATTGAAGCGGCCCGCCCGCAGCTCCTTGCAGTTCTAGCCTACGCCGTCCCACTTGCGCACCAGACCGGGGTACCAGGGCAAGGAACGGAAGGCGGAGTCCCCTCCCGCCGCCTAAACGACGCCCGGGGCCCTCCATCTGTGTCGATCCTCGGTATAAAATCAGCGAAAGGATGCTAGGAGTGCCCATACTGTCTCCGTTCTGTCCTTTCCCGTGGGATTCCAGATGTTCACGCTCTCTATTCTCATACTGTCGCTCTTTCCCATATCTAATGCTCTTGGTCCCGTGAGCAAACTTGTCGTCGCGAACAATTACATAGCGCCAGACGGATACAATCGATCGTAAGTTGATGCTCATTGTCTCCCGTTGGCAAGTCTCCAACCTTTTCAGGGCTGCTCTAGTCAATGGTGCATTCCCTGCTCCACTGATTCAGGCAAAGGCGGTGAGGCTCGCGATAGCTTCACTCTTAACATACTTACGCATTTCCACTTAGGCCGATCAGTTTGCTATTCAAGTCTATAATGAACTCACGGACACTACTATGCCTGTGAAAACTAGCATAGTAAGGACCCCTGTAGCTTTATGGATTATATCCTGAGATCCTTCCCAAAGCACTGGCACGGACTGTTTCAGAAAAAGTCCAACTGGGCCGATGGTGCTGCGTATGTCACCCAGTGCCCGCTTCTTCAAAATGACACGTTCCAGTATCGATTCAACGCCCCTAATCAGACTGGAACGTACTGGTACCACTCTCATTTTTCAACGCAATACTGTGATGGAGTCCGAGGGCCACTGGTTATCTATGACCCCGAAGATCCTCTCGCGCACTTGTACGACGTCGACGACGGTGAGCTTCTACCAGATCCCTCATCATATTTAGTAAACCGCGTGTAGAAAGTACGGTCATCACCCTCGCAGATTGGCAAGTAAATTCTTATGGAAGAAATCCAGTCTGAGCTGACCTTGGTGTAGGTATCACGAGCCCTCTGTCAAACTTGGTGAACTCTTCACAGCGGTGGAAGCGGATTCGACTCTGATCAATGGTCGCGGTCGCTACTCTGGCGGTCCTTCGGCTCCACTCTCTGTCATAAATGTCAAGCAAGGATTGCGATATCGCTTCCGTGTGGTGTCCACATCATGCGATCCTTCGTTCAACTTCACCATCGATGGTCACCGCATGACTATCATCGAAGTGGAAGGGAACGAAGTAGTTCCGGTAGAGGTTGATTCGCTACCGGTCTATGCTGGCCAACGCTATTCCGTGGTGGTTACGGCCAACAAAACCATCGGGAACTATTGGATCCGTTCTTTGAGCAGTGTAACCAACGCCTCCTTCGAGGGCGGTCAACATAAGGCCATCCTTCGATACGAGGGTGCGCCCGAGGAAGATCCTACATCGGAAGCTGGACCGTATGAGCTATCGTTCGACGAGGGCAAGCTTCACCCGCTCACCGACGCAGCTGCTCCGGGGGTACCTGAGATCGGAAAGGCAGATGTGAACATTCAGCTAGCTCCAGGGCTCAATTTTACGTCAGGTTACTTTACGCTCAACAACGTATCCTACGAGAGCCCTTCCGTCCCTGTACTTCTCCAGATTCTCAGTGGCGCAAAACACGCATCGCAATTGCTGCCGAACGGGAGCGTTTATGAGCTCCCTCGGAACAAGGTCGTTGAGATTACCTTCCCCAATCCTACCAATGCTGCGGGCGGACCTGTGAGTGCAGTCGCTATGAAATGTTGTCTATGCTGACACCTCACGTGCACCTTCAGCACCCCATGCATCTTCACGGTGTATGTTATCCAATTCTCCCCCCGGATTTCGAGTGCGACTCACACGTTACATCTTTTTTTTTTTTTGCTTTCAGCACAAATTCAGTGTCGTGAGGGTTTCAGGCAGCAACACGACAAATTTTGTGAACCCTGTCCGGCGCGACGTTGTGTCGCTGGGCGACGACACTTCGGACAACGTGACGATCCGTTTCACCACGGACAATCCTGGTCCCTGGTTCCTCCACTGGTGCGTCCCGAGCTTTTTTTTTTTCATCTCGAGTAATCCCTGTGTATGCTGATGGGCCCTACCCCCCCCATCCCCCGTGGATACCATACGTGCAGTCACATTGACTGGCACCTCAACCAGTACGTTGCACTCCTTTTGTAGACCAGAAACGTGCGCTCACCCTGTCCGTCTGTTTGTTCCCTATTGTCCAGCGGGTTTGCTGTCGTGATGGCAGAAGCGCCGGACGCGGCAGCTGTGCAAGAATCTCAGGTGGTACCAGGTGCGTTCGTTCCTCTTTTCCTCGTCGGCACG
>JBBPMG010000363.1:0-24858 GCA_038090195.1 Boletellus deceptivus
CTTGTCGTGACTACGGAGCCGACGGGGGCTACGTGAAGTAGCTGTAATCTTCGCTTCCAGCTCCGCGAGATCGGTTAATTCACTCTCGTCGCCGGACGCCGGGGAGTGTGTTTGGACATCCTCACTAAACTCCACTTGCCTAGGCCTGGCTTTGATCTTCGGTAGCACAGTTTGCGACGGAAATTGCTCTCCAGAACCCTTGCGCGTACGGAGACGAGTGGCAGGTGGCGAAGGGAGGGGGTTAGAAGAGGACATTGTCGGAGAAGATCGGCTCGAAGTCGAGCGCGTGTTTCGTCGTCTGTGAAGGTCTCGTCGAATGACCAGACAAAAGCAAACACCGGTGTACTCACTTGGTAACAACCTCGCATTCAAGTTTCTGTTCTGGAACCATGCTGAGCCCGACGGGATACGAGTGCGTGTTGAGTTGACCCAGAGACAAAGTGCGCGTCTTTAGGGCACGCGTGGTTACCTGACCTATCCCATTGACAGTTACGCGTCGTCTAAGGCTAGGGGCTGCGGTATACTTGACGCCAACATCCGTCTCCTCGTCACCAGCAATGTTTCCGTCATCAGATGAAAAATCGCTAGAATTGTCATCTCCCCTTCCCAAAGGGGAGGAAGGAGGAAGCGATGCGAGGTCGTCACGCGCTGAGATGATGGCATCCACCAATTCGGGTTTTGTGAGGGATTCTGTATCATCTGACAGACCGGCAGCAACATAGAGGCGCACAAGTTCATCCCTGCGTAATCGTAAAAGTTGCCTAGGAGATGCCTCATTGATAAGAAATTCGTCCGCTATTTCAATATAAGCGTCGGATGATGACGGGTGCAAGCACAGCTTACAAGAATCCTCTGGATCACTGTCTGCCTCGGAGTCATCCGAACCACTGCATCGGTGATGCACGTCGATATCCATGGAAGACACTTCATCGTCAATTTCGGAATCCACCGTATCCGCTCTACGCCTCTTGGGTCTCCCGGATCCACGCATTGAACGACCGTGGGCGTGAGCATTCTCGTTGACAGAAACAACGCGTTTTCTCTTCGAACCAATGGGCGCGTCGAAACTCTGGCTCACATCGCGCATGCTATTTTTTTGTAGGAGATACTGGCGGCTAGGAAGTCGACGTAGGTTCGGCTGTAAAGTGGCAAGGATAGGGCGAACAGAAACCGTGTCTGATGAAGAGGGCGCGGACGCGCGCGAGGCGTGGGAACCAACGGTTGACCTCTGGAATCTATGAACGAATGCGAGAGCGCGTCTTGCAGCGGACGAATGGCGAAGCGGGAGTTTCGTTTTCCGATGGTAACCACTAGACGGCGAAGATGAGAGTCTATGCGGTGAACGACGTTGAGCCATGCCAGGCAAGGGGTCGACGACGACGGCCGAGCTTCAGGTCGGCTGGCAGGCGCCTCGCGTCGATGGCTAGTCAACGATTGGCTCGACGAAGATGAGCACTCCCGCAAATCCTCGTCGCTGGCGTCGTGAAGGACGTTGTCGTGGCTCTGGTAGTTGCCGTCGCTGTAGACTTCAATGTTCAGTTTATTTGGCTCTTGTTTGTTGTTCTATTGCCACATCAAAAACAAGTGCAAGCAAACGAGTGGCGCGGTAATTCTCCTACTTAAAGGATTCTCGCGGAAATTTTGTGACCAAAGGGGAAATATTCTCATCATGTCACGGGGTCATTCATCATGGGATCAATCTTATGTATCGCGTCCGCTCTTCCTTCTGCTCCCTACCCACGATGTTACTCAAGTTTTCCAAGTCAAACATCCTAGACTCAGCCCTCGTGTATCCGGAGACCGGCACCCCTGGGTTTACTATCCTTACTCGCTCACATTTTATCCACGGCGAAAAAGATTCCGACGCAGAAAGTGTGAGTGGAGCCACGGTGACTCGGAGGACCAATATCGTCGACAAGCATGGTATCTCTGTGGCAGAGATTGGGTGGGACGGACGACGCCCTGTGGAGGTCACCATCGGCAACGAAAAGGTCGCAGTCAAGGAAATGTTTGGATCCCAGAGTGCCATCTTGTCGTAAGTTGTCCTTCGTATCTCTCTTTCTCCAGATACAAAATTGGTTCCTAGCCGCAACGTTCTTGGGTTACCTGCACGCTTTGACACTGAATTTTTCTGGTTGGCTGGGCTGAATGGGCTCACAGTGGGTGAATGTTTACAACCATGTGAGCTGCGCAGGCTCAAGGACGCCCACAGCTTCTGGATTATGACTCCAATGAAATCAAGGGACAGTTTCACTTGAACAGTATTCGCGTCGGCGAACATTTTATCACGGCACCCTTATCAGGTTTTGGTCATCACTATCTCGAATTTGAGCCGCATCCATTGGTGTCGACAGCAGAACTCATAGGTGAATGAGCTGTGTCCGAATGACTTATTGTCATCCCTATTTACTCTGCTCACAGTGACGTTCATACTCATGGAAGTATTGCGAAGAGGGAAGTTCAATCAACATCCAAATACTTTTGAGCGGTCAAAACTTTGGCGGACTACCTCCTTGGTGAATTTAAGTAAGCGAATACGACGTGGTACGATATGAAGAGTGGTGGCAAGCGATATGGGGGCGTGATGGATGCACCTCACACCCATTTATCTGTTCGTTCTAACTGTAATTTGTAGCAACGCGTGAGCAGATGTTCTCATGTTGTTATCGATGTAACTGTTATCAATTCTCTCCGGTAGAGAACTCTCCATGTTTTTATATCTAGTGAGCCAATCAACACAGCTATCGATCGTAGTACGTGGTACAGCTGCTAAATGTGGAGGTCCCCTTGTCTCGCTTACGAAAGCGGAGATTTCGCAAGCGCCGCCTAGGCTCAGTTCTCAAACAGGCAAGGACACATCGCAATAGATGGTGTGCACTGACTGCTGGAAGGGAGTCTGAGACCTGAAGGTGCTTGTTTTAATAGTGCTGCCAGGTCAGTAACGCGCCACTATTTGCCACATCATTCGGTTTGGCTACTACGCACTGATTCAGTCACCGATAGTATATGGGGGTTATCTACGCATATACATTCTCTACCTTATACATCTTGCTGATTGGTAGGGGCGATACCTCATCTTCTCCGTACAACTGATCGGCCTTGTACATCTTCGGTATGGATTGGGGGTCAGCCCCTGATGCAGGCGTCGCGAGACTAGAAGATCCAGTGGCCACGACACCCTTGCCCGCCTTGCTCACTAAACCCGCTGCACGTCCATCCGGGATTTTGATAAATTCAAGTTTTCCATCTGCTGCGCGTCCATCAAAGATATAATATCCCTTTCTCTCGAATTGGATGATATCGCCCGATCTAAGCCTTGCTACGTTTGCATCTGCAAATGCCTCTTCGCGAAACTCGGTTACTGGTGGGACAAAGTCCTTTACATCGTCTTCTTCTTCGAGTTTCTTCTTTGTGATCAAGTAGTCGTAATCCAGGAGGGTCACCTCGATTACCGGATACGCGTCTGTGGGCTGGGCAAGCCAGGTTATTTTCTTTTTCGTCTTACGAAAGTCGCCACCAAGGTTTAGCTCCACGACGACGGAGGTTACTTCACCGTCACTTCCGATCAGCCTCGAACGCACAATGGCATTTCCCCAATCCATCAAGGTGATCTAACGATGACGTTATTCCAACCCGTTTCATGAGTCTGGTCGGCTTTACCTCTTCCTGATCTTCGAATGCAGCCGCGTCCTCCTGCTCGAGCAAGATCGTGGACGAGTACACCGTTTGCTTCTCGCCGACCTCTGGATTCTTCTTGTGAAGGGGTAGTGTCTTCACCTCGACGTCGGTAGGGCCACCGCTGATCGTCACGGGCACACTGGGAAATACCAGTGTGAAAATGTAGAGCGTTCTTATAGATGCATGCATGGTAGCGCACCATTTCTCCTTGAGAATTGCCCAGTACCGGGGAGCAACTGGGTCTATGACCTTTTTGTTGAGTGCCCAGATAGAATCCCATTCGAGAGAAACAAGAGACTGAGAAGGACCCTGAGAGAGCATAAATTGTTTCAGCGCCTCTATCGTCATGCCGCGGCGACGGATTCCTATTCTGCGTGTAAGCCCGATCAATGCATAAATTCTTTCACCCTAACCTCGGACGGTGGGAAACCGCGGATCGTCCCACCCCTTGACAATTTTGTTGTCGACGAACCAATGCAATTTCCGTTTGGACAACAGAGTGTAGATGAAGTTCAACCGGCTTGAAATGATCGTTAGTCCAAAACATGGTAATGCGGAAAAAATATCCGCACCTGAAGTCCCAGATATACACCGGGCGCAGACCCAATACCTTGATCATCCAGTAATATTGGGCATTCCTCTCGCGATACTCCATAGTCCTCAGTGCATGAGTCACACCCTCAAGTGAGTCAACAACGGGACATGCAAAATCATAAGTAGGGTATATCTTCCACTTGTCGCTATTGGAAATAGTGAACACTGGCGGTGATAAGGATTCATGAGACATTTACCCTGTACGATGGTGAGGAGTCGTGTTGCAACGATAGATGACTGGATCACGAAGCGTTTTATTTTGATCGTCCACGCTAATTTTTGCGCGGAGACACCACCGGAGGCCTTCTGGTGTGCCAGATTTCATTTCCGCGAAATGCTCCAAATTGTCTTCGATTGGGTCGTTGCGATGGGCCGAAGCAACACCCTTGCCTCGCTCCTCGCGCATCTGCTGAAGGTCATGCGATTGTGATAAAAACAGACCACAGCGTTCAAACCTGTGTCTGTTCCGTGTCGTCGGTATACGCATTACCGGCTTCAATCATTTTGATCGCAAGCTCGTAGATTTGATCAAAGTAGTCGGAAGTGTGGCTTATAGTGTCTCCTTTGATGGCCATCAGCTCTAAGTCCTCCAGGATAGTCTGCTCAAACTCGGTCTATCCGAACGTAAGCCGCTAGGGAGTGGCCAGGAACAGATGCTCACCCTCTCTTTGGTCGGATTCGTGTCGTCGAATCGAACGATCATTTTCCCTTTGTACATTTGTGCAAAGTACTGGTTCAACACAGCAGCTTTGGCATGGCCGATGTGCAAGTACCCGCTGGGCTCGGGAGGAAAGCGCGTGACAATCTCGCCTTCCCTGGCGTTCTCAAGGCCCAGAGTAAAGCTTGCAGCGGTTTTCGTATTTCGCGCTTTACTTGCCTTTGCTGCTACGATACTAGCAAGGGCGGCTTGCGTCGATTCAAGGCCCTCCAAGTGCGAAAACCACCGCAGAGCATGAACATGCTGACCATTTTTGAGCAGACCGAACACCTTGATGGATGCTGGGGGAAAGGTGGTTGGGTACTCGCTAGAATACCACAGGATATCACTTGCCCCGAATAGATCCCCAGATCAGCCAGTCCGCTACAGTGATTTCATGGCCGACGAGAAATGTGCGGTACGCGAGATGGTCGTCCAGAGAGTCGAGAGTACCGAGGATGTCAGGAACTGCCGTTATTGCTGGTAGTGCCTTTGCTAAAGCGAAGTATGTCGACACCTGACGGAGTAGTGAGCCTTGAGAAGTACGGGGGAATATGGAACAACCCTTGCGTCCTCTCCGTCAATACCTGCGCTCCTGGCAAGAACAGTGACTATCTCCTCTTCGGTGGTGTATCGATCGCCATCTAGATCAAGCGAAACTCCTACGACCGTCTCATCGAAGTTGAGCTCTGCTTGTTGAGTATATATCGCAAGCGCGAGGGCAGCGAAAGGAAACGGGGACGCCTTTGTCGACAGTGTCAGCGACATTGTGATGCCCAGTGCGACAGGCGATGCAACCTTATCGGTCGATGGAAGGCCGTAGGACGAGCGCCGACAGGATGCGCGTCCGACCAAGACCAAACACGGGCAGCTACGGCTCGTGCAAATTAAATCAATTCACTCCATGTTGTGCCGGTCGAAACCTTGATTGATAGCAACTAGCCAAAGGTTCCATGCCATTGGGAGGGGCAGTCTACTAGGGCACGTAGACTGTGTGGTTCACCCCACCCGACGCAACCGAGAGGTCGAGACGGAAGAGGTCGTGCAAGTACGCAAAGGTCCCCCCGCTGCATTGCACACGCCCCCAGGGCCCCTTGCCGTCCTACCGCTGCACCCTCACCCCGCCTCGCCAGTCACGCCCTGCGCACCCAGTATGCGCACGAACACGGGCCACCGGCGAGCGCACTGCCGCTAGCGGGTCGTGTGCGTCGCTATGCCATACGTCGCGTCCTCACCGCATCTTCCGACTCGTCTCACCGCCCGAGTCGACGTCGCCGTGACACGGGTACGGCCACGGCACGAGCACGGGTCAGCGTGCTGGTACTCGCGGGTTTACCCGACCCGCTCCCTAGGGTTTCCAAGGTTCGCAAGGTCAAACAAGCGAGCGAGCGAGTGGACTGGACATGGGAAACCCACCATCCCACATCGACCAATGCGTCATGGAGTCGGGCAGGGACGCCATACGGTTGCTACGAGGATTTGTTTCCTAACAAGGACTCGACAAACAAACAGCAGGTGATCTGGAGGTGCTGTCGGGAAAGGATGGAGAAGAAAACCGCAAGGGCTGGGCAGGTCAATGTACACCACGTCGTCCATCTTGCTGGTAGGGCTTCAGGTAGTCGCTTTTGGGTTCCAGGTTGCAGCGATGCGGCGGTCCATGGCAAGCCGGGCTGAGTCTAGTGTCGTCCGGCGGCGGCGGATTGTGATAGCAGGGTGACTTGATAGATAGATGACGAGAACGGCGAAGAACGGGAGGGATTCTGTAGGCCCGGGAAGTGGTGAACAAGGTATAGTAAATAGCGACCTTCAGCGCGAGAGTCATTCTGACTCGACCGGATCAGGCCTTGTTCCCGAGCATTGACGTCGATCCAGCCATGGGCTGCATGCTGTGAGTCCTTCCGACCCGCACTGCGGCGGCTGCCTGACCACCTCTCTCAGCATCGATCCGTCCTCAAAGTACAGGCCGTACACGCCTCTCAAGCTCGTCGGTCGCACATGGCCGACCAAAACGTTTGTCAGGGCTCCCATCTGGCTCTCCACCGATCTCCGCGATGGAAACCAAGCTCTCGCAAACCCCATGACGGGTCATCAAAAGCTGGCCTTCTTCAGGCTGCTCGTAAAGTGTGGCTTCAAAGAGATAGAGATCGCCTATCCCGCTGCCAGTGACACCGAGTTTTCCTTCGTTCGATACCTCGTCGAACATGATGAGATCCCAGACGATGTGTGGATTCAAGTCCGCAAACATTCTGTCTGTCCATAACCTCCGTTAATCCGTGTCCTCTTAGGTCCTGACACCAGCCCGCGAGGATCTCATAAGACAAACGTTCGCAGCCGTAGCTGGCGCCAAGCATGTCATCATTCATATGTATAACGCAACTTCACCCATGTTCCGCAATACCGTCTTCAAGAACTCGAAGGAGGAAACGATTGATCTCGCAGTACGCCATACAAATCTGATTCGTGATTTAACCAATCAGTATGCGACCTCTCACGGCACTACGTTCCGATACGAATACAGCCCGGAAACGTTCTCACAGACCGAAGTCGATTTCTCTGTAGCCATCTGTGAGGCAGTCAAGACTGCATGGGGAAAGGCCGCGACCGGTAATCAGCGAATAATCTTCAATCTGCCCGCAACTGTGGAGATAGGCCCCCCTAATCACTATGCAGACCAGGCAGGCCTTTTACTACGATACTTTCTCTTCATGCTCACTCAGACATCTTCAAAGATCGAATATTTTTGTGCTCACATCTCGGAACGCGAAAAGGTCGTCGTCAGTCTACACCCGCACAACGATCGCGGGACCGGTATTGCAGCTGCCGAGCTTGCCGTTCTTGCGGGCGCTGATCGCATAGAAGGCTGCTTGTTCGGCAACGGCGAACGGACAGGCAATGTCGACATTGTCAATCTTGCACTGAATCTTTACTCTCAGGGCATCCAACCTCACCTAGATTTCAGTGATATCCAGAGCATCATTGACATTGTTACCCAATGCAACGATTTGCCTGTCCACCCCCGACACCCTTACGCTGGCGAGCTGGTCTTCACCGCATTCTCTGGCTCGCATCAAGACGCCATCAAGAAAGGTTTCGAGGAACAGGCGCTACGCCATGCGAATAATCTCGCGAATGGCGAGCCACAGGCGTGGAAGATGCCTTACCTGCCGCTCGATCCCGCCGATCTCGGATGCAGCTATGAGGCTGTCATCCGTGTCAATTCACAGTCCGGGAAAGGGGGTGTCGCATATCTTGTCAAACAGCACCTTAATCTCGACCTCCCCCGCAAGATGCAAATTGCCTTTTACAAAATCATCCAGGGCATTTCGGATCGCGAGGCAAGAGAGGTGACGGTCGAGGATATCACGACTACTTTCCGCAGCACATATCACTTTGGGGGACCAAGGTACGAGGGTAGATTGGCACTGGGGACGTTCTCTGTCACCTCTGAGCCGTCGGCGGAGCCTTTGGATGCCGATGAAGCTGCAGACGAACGCCGTCGGTTCGACGGCACGCTGTCCGTCGATGGGATGCTTCGGGTCATTCGAGGAGACGGAAACGGACCGATCTCTGCCCTGCTCAATGCCCTCCACAGTCATCTTGACATCAGTCTGACTGTGCGCGAGTACTCTGAACACACCATTGGTGAAGGCCAAACTGCCAAAGCAGCCTCGTATGTGGAACTCGTTGCCACTAAAGACAATATCAAAGAGACACGCGGTGCCTCGGAGTCGTGGTGGGGAGTTGGTATCGATTCCGATATCACTGCGTCTGGTTTACGCGCTGTTCTGAGCGCCGTGAATAACGCCATCGGCGGCCGTTCCTTGCCCGAACTGAAACTGAGCATCGGGTTTGACTCAACAACGGGCCAAACAGACGTGGCGAATGCGATCGTCAATTCGTTGAAGATACAGCTTCCTCGGAGGCTGCAGGTTGCCTTCTTTGAAGTCGTGCAGCGTGCTGCTCGGGACTCGGGTGGACAGATTTCCTACGAGGACCTCACAAAGTTGTTTGAAGAGAGGTATAACTTTGGGGACACGAAATCATATCGATTCAGCCTGCGGACGTTTGACCTTGGGAAGCCGAACGTCGATGGGCGGCGGCAGATCACTGCGGAGTTACTCGTGGACGGCGTGGTGCGGAGCGTCTCTGGGGAAGGCAATGGCCCGCTCTCCGCTGCTCTGGCGGCGCTGCAGACACAGGTGCAAGGCACACTGTCGATCAGGGAGTATACCGAACACTCGATAGGCGCAGGTGCTGATGTGAAGGCGGTGTCGTTCGTGGAGGTGGTTTATGAGGTGGAGGGAAAGAAAAAAGAGGCTTCCTGGGGTGTAGGGAGCGACTCTGACATCACTGCATCCGGCTTGCAGGCGGTGGTGAAGGCCGTAAGCGGCCTGAACGTCGTGGACAAGGTGTAGCGGAAAGGCGCTTGGTCTGTAGTGTATTAGTATCAGTACGACGAGAAAGGTACCAAATCGGAAGTGGTCACATGCGCGTCGCTGCCTGTTCTCGACGAGTTTGGTCCAACGGGCGCGGTCATGTCGAGTCCGCGTCCGTCCTCGTCCCGCAACTTCCATCCACGGTCCTTTCTCGACACCCTCAATCCAATGGCCCGCACCCATCACGGTTACATGCAGGCGAGCCAGTCTCCTGTGATGGAAGAGGAGGAGCCAGACGAACAGGACGTCGAGGCCGGCCACGCGCACCCCGCCCGCGGCACCTCCATCAAGACGCAAGGCATACGCAGGGTCTCATGGGGGACCGGCGAAGACGTCTCGGAGGCGCATCCCCTACGGCCAAACATACGTCGCGAAGATAAGTCGTACGAACGGGACATATCCGATGACGAGGTCCCACAAAGCTTCATGATCGAAGCCTCTCGCAAGCCGCCGCACTCTGATGGGTCGAATAAGGGAAAGGCCCGTTCGCAGCCGCTACACTCGGCCTCCGCAAGGTCCCTCGCACGGGAAAGCTATCCCTCCCTTCCAGTGTCCGCACCCCCACGACCGTCCGAACTGGATGCTGATGTGTTACCACGGGCCTCTCCAAACCAGCCATCTTCTCCCAGACCCCTTCGTGGCCTGGACGCCTACGAGCGCGCTCTTTGGAATTGGGTCAATGTTTACAATCTTGATGCATTCTTACAAGAGGCCTATCTTTATTACGAGGGAAAGGGAATTTACTCGATAGCCCTTGCCCGGGGCCTCAACATTTTGTCAGTCCCCCCTGACATTTCGCATACCAAGGCTGACCATAAACATCCAGCACAGTCGGGTTTGTCATCGCATTCTCGACGTTCTTGTTGGGGTGTATCGATTATAAACGTATAACCCGTGACAAGGTCACTCGCCTTTCTGACGCCGTAGTTGACCGCTGTGTTGCCAAGTCCGTCCCCTCTGCCATAAGGCACATATCCCTTCTGATTCAAAAACCTTAGGTTTTCGGGCGTCACCCTGTTCTTTTTTCTGCTTTTTTCTGCTTTTTATGTCTGGCAAATCATATCGTTTGCGTTTGAAGTCTCGCGCTTGGCGAATATGTATCGCTTCTACACCCATTTACTCCACATACCAGATGTGCATCTTTCATCCTTTCTACTCTCCGCTGTGCTCACTACTTTGCAGGCCGATATTCAAACAATTTCATGGCCCGAAGTAGTTCGTCGAATACGTGCCATTCGCGAAGAGAATCCTATCACGGCAGTTTCCTCGGCGAGTAATGATCATGTTGCAACGTCCGCTACGGCCTCTCTTGACGCACACGATGTTGCGAACCGTATCATGCGTCAGGAGAATTATCTGATCGCACTATTTAACAAGGAGCTGCTAGACCTACGCGTTCCTTTACCCCGCACATTGAAAAAGGTCCTGCACCGGACTGGTGACGAGGGCAAAGGGCGAACTCTCACGAAAGTGCTGGAATGGAATCTTAGGTTCTGTTTGATGGAGTATCTCTTTGACCCTCGAGGACGCGTCAGGAAGGTGTTTTTGAAGAGTAAAAATCGCTCGGTCTTGATTGAGGGGTACGTACTCCCTTACTCAATCCTTCGGACGACTCAAGCGGCCGTAGTCTGCGGCGGCGATTCATCTTTATAGGTATACTGAATGCGGCTTTCGCGCCTTTCATCGTCCTGTACATGATCATGTACTCATTCTTCCGGTACTTCGACGTAGGTGTCCCGAGCGAAGCTTTATGGAAAGCCTTGGCTTACTTTGGCTGGTAGGAATACCGCAACAATCCTTCTTCGATCGGTAGTCGACGCTACACCCCGTTTGCACAATGGAAGTTTCGCGAATTCAACGAATTACCACACCTGTTTACTCGCAGACTGGATGAATCCTACCCCTTGGCCAACATATACATTGGCCAATTTCCAAACGAGAAGATGGCGATCATCATGCGGTATGGGTATTGTTTGAGGCGTCAATACCTTGTTGAGTTTTCTTCCTGCAAGGTTTGTCGCATTCGTTGCGGGGTCATACGCCGCTGTTCTTGTCCTCGTGTCCGTTCTTGATCCCGAGTTGGCCATTCACTTTGAGGTCACGCCACATCGGACAGTTCTCTTCTACATCACAGTATTCGCTTCCATACTTGGTGTCGCGCGAGGAATGATACCGGAAGAGAATAGAGTATTTGACCCGGAGCTCCTCATGACTGAAGTCATTCAGTACACACACTACATGCCGGATGAGTGGAAGAGCCAATTGCACTCCAAGCAGGTTTGCTGGGTTGCGACACTGCGTGTGGAACTCTTGACTAACTGTGGTTATTCAGGTCCATCAAGAGTTCGGGGAGCTATTCACCCTCAAGATAGTTCTGTTCTTACAGGAGATTGTTTCTGTGGTAACGACGCCATTTGTGCTGTGGTTCTCCCTCCCGCCATGTGCGCCCGCGATCGTTGACTTTTTCCACGACTTTACTGTGTGGGTTCCTGGTCGGGGATATATCTGCAGTTTTGCAGAGTTTGACTTCAAGAGGCATGGCAATGTCAAGGTTCGTATGTCCTTATAGCACGAACAGGGAATGTTCGGCTAACAGGCTTTTTTTTTGTCTAGTTCGGCGCACCGACCAAGATCCAAGACGAAAGAATGCTTTCTCGGGAGGGAAAGATGGAAAAGAGTTTTCTGAACTTTAAAGCCGCCAATCCTGACTGGAATCCCACCGATCCAGCTGGCTCTCTTTACCTGAGTCGTATTGCAGACATAAGTGCTCGCCGACGTGCCCTTACCACTTCCAGAACTGGTCTAGACGACACCATCTTGCTGAACGATGGCAAGAAAGAACTAGTGGAGCGTATGCACGGACATGATCGCACACTCCGACAGAGCCAGCATGTGGCTGTTCGGAGGAGACAAGGTGGTAGCGGAAGTGTGCTCGCTGGTGGGGGAGGGGTCGCAGGGCCGACGAACTGGCAATCGGCTATAGCTGCGTCTTCTGTGGCTGGACAGGGCATCGGGATGGCTCAGACAGCCGTGCTTGGTGACTCACAAGGAAGCATTCTCTCCCCACCAGCGCCACCCCCCATACGCGACGAGGACCGTGCCGTTGACGGCGGAGTAGATAGCACGTTGGGAGACTCGTACGTGGACGGTACTGCCACTGGAGCAAAGCCGTATGAGTCGCAGCAGGCAGGTGTCAATGACGAAGAGGTGCTGGAGGATGGTGGTGTTCTCGGGTTACTGGCGCAGATATACGCTACCAAAGGCCCGAAAGGACCCGTACCTGCGATGTAGAGCTGGTGCAAACCAGGGGGTATCCTACATGCTGACAGAGACACGAAGCGCGTACATTTCAAGCAAGCATACGGCACATCACGGATCGACGAAATCGCGATCGCTCAGTGGTCACTGCTCCTCTCTTTCTCCAGGATTTCTTGGACACGCTGGACCTTGCGCTTGTTGCCCTCGCCGGGGACGATCTCGCGGTCTGTGCGTGTGCCGATGCGAATGTCTGTCGCGATGCGGGACACCCCGTGGGCGTGAACGGCGACATGGCAGTCGTAGATGGCCTTTGTGACCTCCTGCCACGGACCCTCTGGGGGGCGATCAGTAGCACACGGTTCGACGGACTTGGCCACGCACCGAGGTTGGTGCCGTAGCCGCTAGAAAGGGCTGTTCAGCGAGGCATGTCGCGAGGCGACGCCGAAGCGAGCTCACTGCATCTGCACGGACCAACGTGAGGGATGGGAGAGAACACGGCGGGCACACGGACCTCGAACGGGAGGCCGGACTGCTCGAGTATCCTGTGGCAGGTCGCGATGTGTTCGGCCACCTGCCAGAGTCGCAGACAGTGAGCCCGCCGACGGTCTCGCTGCACGCTGCTGCGCTCACGGATGGCCCGCCTGTCCCGACCGGGATCAGACAAAAGTCTGGCGTGTGCGTGAGCGGGCGACCTGAGCTCGCCGTGGGGCGCACCTGCGACAGCGTAGAGCTCTTGCGTGCTGGACATGGACACCGGTGACCCCCCGCAATCGGAAGTTGGCTCTGGCACGTCCGCGATGCCGTCCGGGTCGGTCCAGTCGAGAGTCCAGGCGTTCGAGGCCCTCTCCTCCTCGTCCCCCGCAGCAGACGGCCCCACGGCCAGCCTTCTCGAGTCTCCCATCTCGCCTACCGCCAGCACGTTCCAGCCCATCGCCCCGCTCCTCGCCCCGACCTCCACCCGCTCGCGTTCCCCGTCGCCATCGACACCGAGCCTCGCCTCTCTGATCGACCTGAAGGACTGGATTGTCGAGGATGGCCCGGTGGAGGGGCCTCGCCGTGTGGGCATCGGCCGGTTGAACGACATTCGTGAATCTAGCAGAACCCCTTCTCCCTCTCGAGGGCCCGTGCCCTCCTCTGCACCCCTCATCAACTTCGAGCCGCCTCCGCAGTCCCGCCCTCCGCTTCCTCCACGAAAACCGTCATTCCCCACAGCCGAGCGTGCCGCCACTCAGCGCACCGTGCCAGCAGGCAGCGAGACCGGTGCTACCTTGCGCCCTCCAGGCCGTTCGGACCCTCTGCCAATCGAACATACCTACCCACCGAGCGCACACAAGTTCGGTGCAGCTCGCGTTGGACACGCCCCAGCGTCCTCCATCTCCTCGTTCCACTCCGTGTCACTCTCGTCAGACGGAAGTGCCGCCGAGAACCAGAGTCCAAAATCAAGTTCCAAGCCCCCCTCGTCCGCCTTCGATGCGGAACCCAGCCTCACAGACTTCGACACGGCAAGCATCGCAGAATCGTTCGAAAACGTCTCAGCTCCCTCCGCAGCCAGCCCCTCGACGGTCATCCCGTTTGACTGGGAGCGAGCCATCGGAGAGTCCAAGACACGGCCCAAGCTTGGGCCGCCCGATCTGCCCAGTCGGCCAAGCGCCAAGTTCGCACCTGTCCCCCCACCATCCAAGCCCCTCGCTCGCTCGGTTTCAGCATCCTCCTCCTCGACCACAGCCAGCACGAAAACCCGCCGCCCCCCGCCTCCACCGCCCCCTTATCAGTCACATTCCCGGCCGTCTTCCTCGCGGGCATCCATCGTGTCCACTTCTGCGTCTACGTCTGACAGATCCTCTATCCTCAGCAGCGCTACGACGACCTCACGGACGAGCATCAGTACGCGCAACAGTGCACAGCTTGGGCCCAGCCTGAAAGTCTCGCCTCCTCTGAGGCCGACCCCGGTCCCCCCTGCCGCCCAGGCGCGATACGAGTCTCTCTTCGACAGCGCCGTGCAAGGGCGACGGAGCGCAGAAAGGGAGGCACAGAGGATCAAATCACTTGCACCCCCGCCTCTGCCCACCAAGAAAGGTAGACAGGCAGCTGGTTGGCGAGGTTTGTCGGTAGACCTGATTGCCAATCCAGAAGACCGTCCCGTCCTGTCTTTGGAAAAACGCCCTGATGAAACTGACGATGAGGGACACGGGGGATCACTTCCAGCTGGCCCCGCGGAGAGGCTGGGTGGTCGAATCGTCAAGCATATTTGGAGTGCTTCGCGCCTGGACTACAAAAAGCTCAGCAGCATATGGTAAGAGCATGGGTTCTCTTTTCGTTTCGCGTTACCTTGTCTCAGCTGGACAACGCGTGGCAGGAACGACTGTGACCCTCACCGCGCTGGATTCCTTGATCGTGACGCATTCGTCAGAGGCATGTGGCGGATCGATGAAGAGCTTCGGAGAGCTCAGTTGGCTCGACGCACTTCGGCCCTCGCTGCTGCTTCATCACAGCGCATCCCTCATCGTCCACTTCCGCCCCCTAGACCACCACGAGGTACAACAACGCCACTGACGTAGACAGACTCGTCGAGCCGTGCTTATCTTGTGAATACATACCCTGTCCGTAATGCTTCACCGCAGCCATTTCTTCGATAACCCGTCTCTTTCTCCGCTACGTGTTTCACCGATCTCGAGCATTCGGGACGTGTGATACACAGTTTAACATATGGACAACGCTGCTTGCCCCCCATGTGTTTACGACGCACTTCCGAAGTGATGTCCTGGCCTCACACCACCGGGCTCTCTTCTCTGTCCTCGCCCCACATTTTGAACAGCGTCAGCCCGAGCGATTTGCCCAGGGCGTAAGCTAGAGGAACTGGAACAGCATTACCGATCTGCCGAAGTTGCTAGACAAGAACGACTCTGAGCAAAGTACGGTGCACAGAAGGCGGCCATTTACGTCTGCTACAATCCGGTTAGGAGCTTCATTAGCTGACAAGAATTCATAATGGTCGGGAAATCCTTGAGCCCGAGCGCACTCTTGCACGCTGAGAATCCGCTTTTGCTAAGAACTCGCTGTATCACCGTTCTTCTGGCGGATTGTGCACTCACAGATGGGTGGAGGACAGCACCACCTTTGTTGTTTGGCGCGACGGTAGTCAGTGCGGTTGCAAACACGTGGGTAGCATCTAGACGCTTATATAGAGCTGCATGGAAATGGAGCAAAGCAATGTTCGGGACGTTATACACCTACATGCATACTTTGTCTCGGCCTGCTTTCCTTTTGCAAGTTCCATCCGCAGCTTCGCTGGCAGACCTAAAGACCATCCAATCAAACACCGCATAATAAAGTAACACATCATCTCAACTCACTGAATTGATTTGCTCCGGGGATAAGCGGTACAGCGCAGACGCTGGAAATTAGGCGACGATCAATACAAACCGTGAGCCTGGGTTGGGTATTTACCGCTCTGCTACATTAGCACCCCATCGTTTCGTATAGTGATACTTCAAGTCCTCGTTCACCTTTCCCTCTCCACGTTGGCGCATCCATTTTTGATACCGTGTTAGTGGTTCGGAGCTATGTTTCCGTGGCTGTGAGAACCCAACATAAGGAGGCTTCGAGACTTTAAGGGGCCAGAAAGCTGGGATTTTAAGGACATCCTTGCGCTCGCGGGTTTCCCTCTTGTCTTCGGCCGTACCCTTCATGGTGATGTGCGGATTCGTCCTGGATAACGGACTTCTCAATTATCGCCGATCCATGTGCACGGAAGGACCGACCAATCAAATGGAGGCTGGTAACAACACCGTTAATGTGAGAATGACCTAGACCCCATTCATCAATGAACACATGCCAGGTCTCCAATTGCTTCATTGATCGTAACAAAGTGCAGTGGCGCGGATCGGTCGTCATCTAAGCCGCTCTCACACTTATTCCGTATAATGGGAAGCAGCACGGAGCCCGTTGGTAGTCTGGCGCGAGTCAGCCTTATTGGCGAACAATGGGTCGGAATCGGCCATTCTGGCATCAATACGTCACGACGTGCTCCCCAGAAAATGACTCGCTGGCGGCCTTGGGGTGCACCATATTGCGCAGCTTGAAGAACGGCAAATTTGGATTGGTATCTGTGCACTGTTGAACAGTATCTCCATAGACAAAAGACGAAAAGACGCATACCCGATGGAGGCCAAAGCACGCTGGATAAATTTTACAACTGCAAATTGTATACCATCCTTTCTTGAGGTTGTTTTCTGATTGTGACATAGGATCCCAAGAACGTTTTCGAGCATCAAATACATCGGCCGATAAAACTCAACGAAAGCTAGCATGTTGCACACGAGAGTGCTCCTATATACCAGCGCATAAGACTCCTGGTGATCGATATGGGGGGGGGTGACTTTATACCGGATATCAAACTCTTTCTGTCCAAACAAGCTGTCAGTTTTTTATTTTTTATTTTATTTTGTTTTACCTCACCTTGTTGTGATTCATGCCAGAGAAGCTCTGACACGGGGGACCTAGCAATACCTATTCATTCACACTAAAGCACGAAAGCAAACACGTAACCAACCGCCATAAATAAAATCAACTTCACCTGGTCTTGGCAAGGGGGGTAATGGCTTCTTATCGTCTAACGAAAAAAGCGGTTTTGGCTTCTTGTTTTCTAGGGTATCGATTGCGTGCTGTAGGCACAAATTAGTACATTGGTTGTAAACAGCTGTCTCGGGATGATTGCGCCTGCGGAAGACATTCGTAAGTCCAATAGAGGATGGTGATGTGTGTGCTCAACCTTACTTGTAGGTTCGTGCCGCACTAGGCGAGAATTCGATCGCCCAGCGAGTCTCTACGAAGCCGGATAAAGCAAAGCCGGTCCCAAGACCACCGGCTCCTGCAATGGAATGTCACACGACAATAAAACATGCATTGCAAGCAATTCTTACCACTGAACAATTCCAGCCCGCGCAGGCGACCATGCCTCTCGAGCAGTAAACCTTGCTTCTCCAAAAGATCTTCCCTCTCTTCTAGGCACTTTTCGCAGGATTTGAACTCGGATTTCGACCAATCTTCGAGGTCCTCAAGAGACTTCGGTTTTGACGAACAAGCTTGTTGATTGACGTAGTAGTGATCGTCACGTTTTACCCACTCGTCGATGACACCAGTGGCTTGCTCATGAATCACGTAACACAGCCCCTGCAGGTCTTCATCGTACACACTCTCTACTTCGTTCGTTCTGAAAAGCCTACGCTTCACGGATGATCAGCAAGTAAATCCACATCTGAGTAAACTCACATCATCCGACGATAGTAAATGATACTTGTTTTCTGACTTCACTCTCTTGACCACGTCATCATACCTCTCGAATAGTTGAACTGTCACTTCGATCGGAGTCTTCATTGCCTTAAGTTTGACGATCTGCCCGATTTTGTAGACGGCGTGTGGTTGTTTATGCTTGACGTAGACAAAATCGTAGAGATGGTACGAGAATTCGTGTTGAGCGAATCCCCCACCTGGGAGAAGACGAGGGTGAACCATGCTCGTTTGCATCGCCTGAAAACCACAGGAGAGACACTGCTGATGGGCGTCACAGTGGGCAAAAGCGCGCATCATTTGTTCCTTGGATAGTGAGACGAAAGAAGCATCTACGCTGTTGTACAATAAGCTAGTGGAGGCGGTGTTAGAGGATGAATAGATATATGAAACTTCATACCCAGTAAAAAAATCATTCTCTTCTGATGCATTGCCATCAATTGGTTCGGGTGTATCTAGGTCGAGTTCGCGAACATTGCATTTTTGTGATATTGCATCGATGCGTATATCCTCGCAGTCTGTTAACATTAGATAGAGAGCCTGGGAATGACCGAGCTCCTGAAGGACGGTCTTTGAGCTATGAGTGAGCCACTGGCCATGGAACATTTTGTGCCCTCGCTCGTCCTCGAAAAGATAACATACACGACAGAACCTGGGTCAGGTTGAGTTGACGAAGGAAAGTAGGGATGAGTGGCTGGCTCACCAACGAGAGTTAGCAAGCGAGTTAGGTGACTGCGCAGGTTCGTTGGTGTAGCTCTTTGCGCGAGCCTTGTTCTCATCTACTCCGGGCTCAACCATTACAGTATCACCGATCTAGAAACGAGGTGAGGGGGAAGGGGAACGAGACGATTGAGAGACGCACGGAATAAACGGCACCATCGACACAAACAGATTGGTAGCAACCCGGATGATCTGTGGGAAGGCCCCACTTGACAGAGTTCGGATTCGCGAGGTGAACGAGAGACGAGTGGGTAGGGGGTAATTCATCCATGTTGATGTCATCCTCAACAGGGATATTCACGAGCTTTATGTTTCGTTCAAACAATAGCTTTGCGATGCGCGAAACAACTGTAGTGACCACAGTAGGGTTGCGATGTTCAAGGACTTGAAGCTCCAGGTCACCGGGTGAGATACGTGACTGGGGGCGGGAGCGAAGTGAGCTGGATGACTTGGGGAGGGTTCCAAATTCGTAAGAAAGCTGGTGGCCAAGAAGGGAGCGGAACAGAGGGGTACGGCGGATGCTAATTTGTTCATTTGCATGGAGGTCATCAAGAATGACCAATAAATATGATTTCTGTGGAAGGGAATGAGGGAGATATATGGGAAGTGGAAGAGACGTACGACATCGTCTGACTGGACATCGTCTTCTGTGATGCTCCTGCCGAGAACCTCAAGGGAGACCGTCACATCCTCATCAGTGGAAGTGGAAGCATCGAGAGAGTGAATAAAGTCGTCATAACCGATCCTGGGATGAGAAATCGCGGCGGAGACGACGAGGTGGAGGACGCGGTGCTTGAGCCAGAAACTGGCATAAAAGGGCCTGTAAAGTGGGGAGGGGATACGAAGGATATACCAAGCATATTGGGTGAGGATGTAGATGTTGCTGTGGCACATGAGACAGAATATGAGCGCAGAGGAAACATGTGTACCTGTCGAGACGACAGTGACTCTTCTTGTGGTCATGGAGGGAGAACCTCTTGATGGGGGACAGTCTTAGACGTTGTATGCCACCCTCGGCGACCGCGCCGCCATCGTCACCTCCATGATCTCCGTACGCGTCGTCCTCGTCGTCCTCGTCGCCATCATCATCACCATCGTCATCAGTGTCGACCCAAGCCTTGACGCAGCCAGAGGCAGAAAAGGAGAGCGTCGGGTTGTGGGGGAGCTCGAGGAGGCAGGCTACGGGCACGAGCTGGAGGGTGCTGTGGTCGTATATAGAGAAGTCGGTGAGGACACGGACGGGGACATCGTCGTCACTGTCGTTGTCGAGGGGGTCTGTCTCCCCGATAATCTGGATGTCGGGCCCCTCGGGGAACTCGTGCTCGGGTGCGACGTGGAGCACGGGTGGTTCTTGGGATGGCCGCTGTGGGGGCGGTCGCCGGGGACCGTCGCTGTCGCTGTCCGACGCGGGGGACAGCGAGCGACGCGTGCGCTTCCTCGCGGTGGTCATCGTTCAACGCGTGACCGACACAGGCGTGAAGGTTACGGACGCGCACGTGACCGCTGCCTCTCTCCCATGACACGCCTCCTCCCCCTCGTCCTCCTCGCACACCTCGTCGCTGCGCTCAACGTCCCCGCCGAGCGCGACCACACAGCGTTTGACTACTTCCTTCTCGACCACAAGCCCGCTCCCTCCGCCCCCTCCGTACACGAGTGCATCGCCGGGCTCGGCGTCGGCCTCGAGCTCGTCGGCCAGGTCGGCGAGCTCCCCAATGCATGGCTTCTTCGTGCCCCCAAACACCCACCTCCACATCGCCATCCTGTCCTCGCCCATTACGACGCCCTCCGCACCCACGCAGCCATCCTACCCCGCGATGGACCTGCCCGCAGCCTCCTCTCCGCAGTCAATCTCCTCACCCACCAGGCCCCACGCCAGCGGACGAAACGTGCCCCGCCCCCTGTCCGCCCCGATGATTCCGCAGCTGCCATTGGTGCCAGTCTCGGCATCGCCGACCCTCTCTTCACCCAGCAATGGCACATAGTTAATGAAGAGTTCCCTGAGCACATGATGAACGTCACCGGTCTCTGGGAAATGGACATCACCGGCCGGGGGGCAATTGTATCTCTCATTGATGATGGTCTCGACTATCAAAGCAGAGACCTTGCCGATAATTTTGTACGTTCTCCTGCCCTTGGCGAGCCACTCTTCACTCTTGGCAGGACGCAGAGCATTCCTACGATTTTAACGACCACACGTCCTTGCCTAAACCAATCCTTGCCGACGACCGCCATGGCACCCGTTGTGCTGGCCAGATCGCAGCCGTGAAGAACGACGTCTGTGGTGTCGGCCTCGCCTATGAAGCAAAGATAGCAGGCATCCGCATCCTCTCTGGCCCGATCACGGATACCGATGAAGCCGCAGCCCTCAATTACGGTTTCCATGATGTCGACATTTACTCCTGTAGTTGGGGTCCTCCAGATGACGGCAAGTCTATGGAAGGTCCGACCTACATCATTCACAGGGCCTTCCTCAATGGCGTACAAAATGGTAGACACGGAAAGGGCTCCATATTCGTATTTGCCAGTGGTAATGGCGCGATGTCCGGCGACCAGTGCAACTTTGATGGGTATACCAATAGCATCTACTCTGTGACAGTCTCCGCTGTAGACTACAAAGGCCTCCACCCTTACTACTCTGAACCGTGTGCGGCCAACCTCGTCGTTGCCTACAGCTCCGGCAGTGGAAAGAACATCGTCCGTATATCTCCCTTTTCCTCCCACTCCTGTTCATTGTCTCTTAGGTTACCACCGATGTGGGTGAAAACGCCTGTTCGTCCAGCCACGGTGGCACTTCTGCCGCCGCTCCAAATGCGGCGGCTGTCTTCGCCCTCGCTCTCCAAGTCCGGTTAGTCTTTCCTTTCCTCCCCTTATCTGTCTGACATTGCCTTACAAGTCCTGATCTCACTTGGCGCGATATCCAGCATCTCTGTGTCCAATCGGCCCAAATGATCAACCCTGAAGATCCGGACTGGGAAAAAACAGCCTCGGGAAGGCCCTTTAGTTACAAATATGGGTACGGACAGCTCAACGCCTACAGCTTTGTCACAGCCGCACAGGATTGGAAGCTTGTCAAACCTCAAGCCTGGTTCCACCCATCTGCAATTCAACTCAACAATGGTTCCTTATCAGATCCGGAAGGCGCCATGACTGGAGGTGTTCCCATTCTTCCGGATGGGGTTAAGAGCACCTTCACCCTGACGAATGATATGTTGCTCGAACATAACCTCGAGACCCTCGAGCATTTGACCGTTACCGTCTGGATTTCTCATTCTAAAAGAGGCGATGTGGAAGTGGAGCTCGTCAGTCCCAACGGCATAAAGAGCGTCTTGGCTGCAGTGCGCAGACAGGATTATGCGACCACTGGGTTCAAAGGTTGGCGGTTCATGACTGTCAAGCACTGGTGTGTGTTTTTCTTCCCCCAAAGTTCAGTCATTGATTCCAATGATCAGGGGCGAGAACCCGGTCGGCGACTGGACCATCCGGGTATGCGATCAGTCAAACACAAAAGACAACGGGACGTTCCATGGTTGGCGGCTTATGTTCTGGGGTTCTACGATTGATCCTGCTCAGGCCAAGGCGTATGTTCTGCCAACGAACGATGAAATCCTTCCTTCCCTTGAGGAATCAGAGTCGGCTGAAGTTCCCTTCCCTTCTTCCGTGAAATCGTATCCTAAACCGACAGCCGGTCTCCCGAGTGATCACGACACGGCAGAAGGCGAAGCTGACCGCCCCGCTTTTCCCGGGTCCACTCCGACGCCCAGTATGACTCCCACCCCTGACGAAGGCTGGTCCTCCAATATGTCAAACCTTGTCTCTAACTCCAAGTGGTTCTTCATTGCCATCGGTGCCGTGATTCTCTTCGCTATTGGGGCTGGTGTCTTCTTTTGGAGGAGACGCGTGAGACAACGTGTCGCGTATTCGTCCCTTCCCGAAGGCGATCTTCCGATGACCTCTGTCTCTGGGGGCGCACGTCCAAGACCGAGAGCTAAGGAGCTATATGACGCATTTGGAGAAATATCTGACGACGATGAAAATGCGGACGAACAGACTATGCTTCGTCCTGGCCGATCTTTCGATGACCATCAAGAAATGGGACTCAGTTTTCACGATGAATTTTTGGACGATGATGATGCTACCCCCGCGGAGCAGACATCAAGATACCAGGATGATCCTCAGCTACGTGCCGAGAGGATAGCGAGCCCTGAAAGTGGCAGTGGGTCAAGCTGGGAACATGCCTCTCAGGAGAACTCAGGATAGAACATGTTTATTGTGGACATATTCCTGCACATATATATCAAATAGTACAGACTGACAGTACAGTCATGGAGGGCATCACACAGGAGTTCAGGCAAGAGAGGAGCACGTCAGACATTGATGAAGCGTAGTTTGGAGCCATTCGCTACGCGTGCCCAGACGTCTATAGATTCGTACTGCACACGAAGCAGTAAGTAAAGCACCAGCAGGTAGGAGATGCCAACTTACTTCGGCGACGGTATCATTGAGTTGTGCCTCGGTATACCCGGCACCCAGCACCCTGGACCGCACATCAATAAGAGCCAACTCCCCGTCATTATCGTCTTCGCCCGAGTCGACGTCCATATCGCGTTCGCCCCCAGGCCCTTTGCCGAACCTGCGTTGTCTCTTTCTTCGTCTGCTACTACCTTCCCCAGCCATGCCCTTAATAAGCCGAAAGATCTGGCTGATGACTGATCGATCAGGTTCGTATTCTTTGTCTTCGTCGTCTTCGAGACTCTCCTTGCTACATTCCATCAGGCGCAGAGCCTCATCGACATCGCCGTGCTCTACGATGTCTGCGAATCGCAGGCGGGCAAGCGCTTGAGCAAGACGAAGCACGCCGAGCAACGTACGCGCTGACGTGTAAGTGTGTGATTTCTTCTGTGCTGCCTCCTCCTTCGAGAGCTTGCGCAAACGAACATAAGAATCTACGATATAACTTGAGACCGCGGGGGGGACAACGGGGCGCTTGAAGCGTGCCTGAGCGATGTAATGTCTGTTGCCGCACACCGGACTATCAACAAGCAATTGGATGATGTTGTCAACACTGACCTCATCAACGAAGGATCGATGACGTCGTACTCGAGCTTGGGGTGAGTGTTATGCATGTGCACGTGTGTCACATGCTGAGCTAACCGCTCGTCGTCTTCGCGCGTTGGCTTGTCGAGGATCAAGAAGAGGAGATCAAAGCGTGATAAGAGCGCTGCGGGTAGATTGATGTTTTCTACAGGAGATATTCTGGGATTGTAGCGTCCATAGAGTGGGTTTGCAGCAGCGAGAATAGAAGTCCGAGCGTTAAGAGTGGTTGAGATGCCGGCTTTGGAGATGGAAATTGTTTGTTGTTCCATCACTTCATGGATAGCAGTTCGATCCGCTTCTTCCATTTTGTCAAACTCGTCAATACAACAGATGCCATTATCAGCCAACACGAGAGCACCCCCCTCTGAGCGCACTCCTGTCAATTATGCAGCCTCTTAACGAGAAGTACCCACCAAGAACCATCTCATCCGTGACCGGATCTCGCATAACAGCAGCTGTAAGACCAACACCGGAGGATCCCTTGCCGGTGGTATATATACCACGTGGGGCAACTTTTGAAATATACTTCAGCAATTGTGACTTGGCAACACCCGGGTCCCCCATGAGACAGATGTTGATGTCGCCACGAATCTTCATCCCATCACCCATGGTTTTCGTGACTCCCCCCACCAATAATAGAAGCAGTGCTTTCTTCACATCTTGGTGCCCATAGATCTCGGGAGCAATGCTTTGAGCAAGCTTATTATATAACGCAGGATCCCGTTGCATATTAGTGATCTGTGCTAGTATCTGTGGGGTCATTTCCATGTCGCTGTACTGCTTCTTCAGTTGATGGATATGTTGTACCTCCAGGTATGTATCGGTGAGCAGCCCTGCTCGAATGGCCTGGTATCCGGTATACGGTATAGGAAGGAAAATGCCACCAAGATGAACCACGTCTCCAGGACTCATCATGCGAACAAGGCTGCCATTCACATGAACTGTCATTGACCTAGGAATGTGGCCGACTGGGACCTGGTCCGCCTGTGGAAGCCTGAGAGAAAGGGAAAGAACGATGGGGAAAGGAGCAAACCATTTCCTGGATTTTGACCTCCTGAAACGGGCTGAAGCGACAAGCACGCGTTTGCATGT